>CAJQZJ010032130.1:3202512-3301252 GCA_907164525.1 Lophiomys imhausi
TGTGTGTGTGTGTGTGTGTGTGTGTGTGTGTGTGTGTGTGTGTGTGTATGTGTGTGTGTTTTAATTTAAGGTGCATCTCACCCCCCCAAAAGCTCACACTTTTAGTCCAATAAAAGGTTCTTTTTCTTATAATAATAATAATTATAATGCAAAGCAATAAGAATAATTAGGCCACAATTATGAAAATTATAGGGTATAGCATACATTCCTGATGTACAGTCCATATGTATTTGGCAACTGATAGTAATCTGTCTATCTCAATGAGTTTAAAATTCTATACCTAACTTAGTATCCATCCTAATTATATTTGGCTATATTAGTATTTACCTTTGTATATTGATACAAAATTAAGGTTAACTTGTTTTAAGGTATTGTACCTACCTAACACTTAGGAATGCTATGTAAAGTCTAGGCTTTTTTATAGCAATTAAGAAATGCAAACTAATAGTTATTCGAACTTGTCATTTTGTTAGATACTAGAGTAGTTTATAACATATGTTTTCTAAGTTAACAGAAATCAAGTTGCTAAGAGACAAGCAACATTTGCTTATCAAAACATACAGAGATAGATAAGTGGTCTTTAAAAACCTCAAGAGGTCTGGAGAATATGGCATTCAAAGATGTTTTCTTGTTTCTTTTTTTTTTTTTTAGGCTTGTATAGTTTTTTTTAAATGTTTATTTATTACTTCAAGTTACATGTGGTTATAGTCTCACAGTTAAATTTTAAGTTGTTTGGGAATTAAAAGGATGTGCTAGGTATAAAACAATTATGAGGCAAGTTAGTATGAAAGCTGAGTTAGATATAGAACTTTAAACTCATGGAGATGGTTAGATAGTAGAATGTTAAAGTCAGGTGCCAAATACATATGGACTGGACATTGGGAATGTATGCTAAGCCATATAACTCTTATAATCGTGGCCTATTTATTTCTGTTGTTTTGTATTGTATTTATAGTTATAAGAAAAAGAACCATTATTTGGACTGAAAGGGAGAGCTGTTGGGGGGAAAAATAAATACCTTAAACTAAAAAAAAAAAAAAGAAGGGAAGAGGATGGTGGGGCTGAGGGGGAGGAGGGTGGAAGGGTGGGACTGGAGGGGGGAGTAGGGAGGGGATTGTGATTGAGATGTAACTTGAAGAAATAAAAAATAAATTATTAAAAAAATAAGCATACAATAGATAAAAAAGACTAAAAAATATAACTAATACATAAAAAATAAATAAAAAATAAAAATTAAAAATAAGAAAAAAATATATTTTTAGATATTTTATTTTATGGGTATATTTCAGGAACTATTATCATAAAGTGTATTTATTGGTCTCTGATACATTGTTAATACTCACTATTTTGGATTGACAGGTATGATTGTAAGCAAAAGTGAGATAACAACCGAAGCTTCATTAAAACCATCTCGGAGATCCCTACCCTGCCTGGCCCAGAGCTATGCTCATTCAAAAAGCATGAGTCAATCTGTCTCACTGTTCCAGTCAACTGAGAGTGAATCTCAGGCTCCAACTTCCTTAACGTTTCTTTCTGCTGATAAACCTGAGCACAGTGAGTGGCAATTGCCCTTTTTATTATGTTACAAAGAGTATGTCATTTTAATAATCTCTTTCTTCCTTTGTTGCTACATTGGCTAGTATTGAGCTCCTTTGAAATGATTCTGGCAAAAGTAGGAGAACAGTATAGTGTATAAGTCATGGGAAAAGCAGTTTGTTGGTTAGCTGTATTTATTTTTGTCTTTCTTTGCACGTTGCCTATCTGAGGGGAATCTAAACCTTATATTGGGTGTGTTAAGAGGAAGACAAGCCTAACTTGTGAATCACTAGCTAATATGGCCCATATTTTATATCCCTGTTGTTAAGGCACCCATGGTAATAATTTACAGACCATAATCAAGAATATGTCAACAATAAAGAAGTATATTTCCTTATAAAAAAAAACACCACCCAAAGACACTCAAAGGGATCTTACACAAAAATCAAGAAATATGCACACAGGACAGATTAAACCTTGTTAGAAAAATAGATAATTGAACAGTAATGAAGAAAAATACCAAGCATTTGTTTCATAAATTATCAACCCTAACATAAATAAAGGAGGAAGAAAATTATACATATTATCTTAAACAAGGAAATATCACCCCCCAAAGTACCAACAATTACTAAATACCTTTTCATTATAATCCTATACATAAATGGTCTTAATTCTGAAACACTAGCATAGACTGACTGACTCATTAGAATACAAAATAAGATCTAGTGCTTCCTGTCATTAGGAAACTTGAAACTCGCACCAGTGTCATATAAATGTATACTGAGAGTGAAAAAGATAGGCAGCATGGAAAAGGCCTGCAGAAATTCAATCCATACAAAATCTCAGCACAGATGAGAGAAAGTAAACATTAAGTCTCACCCCAAGCCAATATGCTATTCACAACTGATATCTGATGAGAAACTGAAAATCCATTTTCTTCCATAGCTTGACACTGGGTGTATCAACCATATGTCATAGCAAGTCTCATAATTAGTATTTGGCCAACACAAATAGGACTTCTGTTTGTGTGTGTGTGTGTGTGTGTGTGTGTGTGCTTGAAAAGAGGAAAAGAACATGGATTTGTTGGGTAGGGAGGTGGAAGAGAGAAGTTGGAAGTAGTTGAGAAAGAAAAATAATATCAATATGTATGAAATTCTCAAAAAATAAAAACATTATTTAAAAATATATTTAAATGATTTATAGTTGATTTTATTCTAGTGATGCAAGGATGGATGGCTCAATATATGCAAATCAATAAGTGTAGTGCATCATATAAGTAAACAGAAGGATGTAAATATCAAAATAGTCTCAAGAGAAGCAAAAAAAAAAAAAGACCACTGACAAATTCACCTCCCTTTCATCATAAAACCCATGAATAAATTAGCAATAGCAGGAATATAGGTTTATATAAGAAAGATTATATCCACCAAAGCTATTAATAACATTTTACTGAATTGGGCAAAGGTGAAAACGTTTCTGTATAATTAGAATGAAATGGGTATCCATGTTTGCCTCCTCTTACTCAATGCAGTGCTTTCTGTCACAGTACTCAACGGGTTAGACAGAGGATCTTGATATTGAGGCCAAACTGGATTACATTGTGAGTTCCAGGCTTCTCTGCTCCCCATAAACACTGTCTTTCTCAAACAAAGAAGCAAGAAAGCAAAGTCATGCTACAGTTCCATACTAATAAAAACAACATAACACCAGCACAATATTAGACAAATAGACTACTGAGTCCTTGCAGCTATAGTGATCATATTATTGACAATTCTGCGAAATTATGTTGGAGATATAGTAGAATCCTTAGCAAATACTTGAAAAAAACTATATTCACATATAGGAAAAACTACATCTTTCTCACTGTCCACTAAAATCAAATCAGAATATACTAAAGAACTTGCCATAAATAGAAATGTTTTTGAATCTAATAGGGAAAAATAACAATAACACTTAAAAATATTCTAATGACTTTTTGAATAGGGCCTCAGTGACTCAGAAAATAGATGAACTGACAAATGGAAATGCATCAAATTGAAATGCTTATGCATAGCGGAGGAAATAAAGGGAAGATACGGCTTATAGAATGAGAAAAATTCTTTGCCAGCTGTTTATCTGATGGTTGATTAATTTTCAGAATAAAGAACTAAGAAAAAACATTTAAGGAACAATTAATAAGAATGACAAAAGAAGCTGAGTAAACACTTTATACATGGATGAATAAATTGACAGCAAATACTTATAAAATATCTGACAAATGAAGTCATCAGGGAAATGCAGTTGTAAAGTGTACTGGAATCTGGGCTTGGTAGAACATGACTGACCTAACACTGTGCACATGGAGACTGGAAGATCATTAATTTGAGGCCAGCATGGCCAACATAAAAATCCTCAAAGCTAATCTGAGTTATGTGGTGTGAATCTATCTAAACAAACAAAAAAACAAACAGATGAATAACAACAGCAAAAATCCATTATATTGTACTGTCATCTCATTCTGTTAGGACTGGCTATCAGCCAAACAGGAGAAAGACAACGCAAGGCAAAGAAAACACACTAAGGAATTTTGGAAAGGACACACACACACACACACACACACACACACACAATCTATACAATATTGAGAATGCAGTTTGTAAATTTATTATGGAAATACATTTGTACGCAACCAAAGGAGTCAAATGCTGCACAAAGTAAGGATACTTACATGCCCATGTTTATCAATGTTTCATTGATAATAACTTTTACAGAGCCTTTTATGTCCATCAGTGCATAGATAGATAAACAAATGCGACCCATATTCATAATGGAATATTATCCACTGAGACAGAGAAAAGAGACCATGTCATTTCAGAAAAAAAATAGTAGAATTGGAGATGATTGTGTTCAGTGAAAGAAGTTCAGACAAAGACAAACATATAGGACAAGCTTTGATCCACCAGGGAAATGCCAGGAAAGCAGTCAAATTAGACAATTGGAGAATAATAAAGGGATTAGAAGGGGCGTATTAGGGAAGGAGAGGGAAATGAGAGGGGCACGATAAAAGTACATCTCAGTAATGTAAGAACATTTTGCAATGAATCTAGTTGTTACAGAATTAATATATTTAAATTTAAGAAACACCAACTATTGTAATTTACAATGATGACAAAACAGTGAAGAGTGGATTCCTGAGGATGAGGTAGTGTTGGCAGTAGAACAAGTTTGAAATTTCAGAATATACAAAAAAGATTTCATTGAGGAAAATTAGGAACTAACTCTAACACTCTTGTTCACACATTCACTCATCTAAGACACATTGTATGCCTTTAGACAATCCCTGTTCATAAAATTGAGTAATACTCTATCATTTAAGAGATGTTTATAATTTCCTATTGTTCTCTTGAAGTTTTTTCTATGAAAATTTGTTCCATTTTAAGTCTCTTTAGTATTCCATTATAAGTCTCTTTAGTTTCTTCTCCTGGATAACTTTAGAATACTACTATTTTCTTTTCAACAATACAGCAACACAATGTTTTTAGTCAACTTATAATCATGTACAATAAAGTGTTAATTGTTCAAGATAATGAACATGGTAAAATGTAACAGGTAGTATTTTGTTGAAAGTTAAGTGTTAAGTATTGCATATATAAATTTTAAATTTCAATGCATTAACTTAAAACATTTCTTCTTAATTATCATTGAGACATCAGACATCATAGTCATTTTCTAGCTATGCATTTATTTCTCCAAATTAAAAACTATCATTTTCTTTCAGTTGCTTCTGAGGAGAATAAAAAAGAGTCCACCCTCAAATGCTCCTTTGCCGACCTCAGTGAATTTTGCTTGGGTGAGTTCATTTCTAGTGTTTTCTCCTTTTTTCCCTTTCTCTGGGAATCAAGTGTATTCTTCAAACTTGAAATAACTTTGACATAAAAATTTTCATGTTTAGTCTTTAAAAATTGAGCAGTAAATATAAAAATCTGAAGTTTACAATTATTGATTTATTATGCAATTTAAAATTTAAATAATATAAAGAAGACTAATGAATAACTATATAAAAATATCAGCGAATTTACATTCACACTGATATATAATGTACCAAATTTTGACACTCAATATTTCTCGTGATAGTAAAAGTTGAAATTTCTGTCCTACTTTTCCATTAGTGGATAATATACATTTTTTTGTATGTTCCTATAAAGTTCAAAGTGAATCTATTTACAACTAACAAATTGATCATGAGTTTTCTTTATGAAGCACTTTTTTTTTTTTTTGTTTTTGGAGACAGGGTTTCTCTGTGTAAATCTGGCTGTCCTGCACTCACTTTGTAGACCATGGTATTCTTGAACACACAGAGATCCACATGCCTCTGCCTCCAGAGTGCTGGGATTAAAATCATGGGCCACAAGTCTGGCAATTACCATCAGAGGCAAACTGCCATGTTGGTGCTGGAAAATGAGCCCCAGTCCTTTAGAAGAGCAGTCAGTGCTCTTAACCACTGAACCATCTCTCCAGCCCATGAATATACTCTTTGAGTATTTATATTGCCTACATACTCAAATATGAACATATTGAAGTCTCCTGATGGATTTTGAAATCCTCTAATCATAGTAACACATAATCAGGTTTAATTTGCCTAGGGAGTGACACTAATATCTGGACTTTTTGTTATCTTCTGGATAAACATAATTGTGTCCAAGATTAAGAATGTGTAATCTAAAATTTTTATCTTGTTCTGTTTCTTATGACATTCTCGAGATATGTAAACATTCCCAACCCTTGAATAGTGTTATTTGCAACAGTATTCTGAGAAATACAATATAATTGTTTTTTATAGTTGTGTTTTTAATCTGTGCGGCATAGAAACAAGCTACCTTATTAATTTCCTAATTGAAATATCTGATTTATTTTACATAAAACATCAAAGGGAATATTTCCTCAGAACAAAAGGAAGTTCCCTGCTGTACTACTTCATTTTGTTGCATGCTCTTCAGTCACTCATTTTCTGAAAACAAAACAACATGAAAATATTTGGTTTTCTTTGTTTAACAGATCCACACAGATAATAAAGTTTCCATTAATTTTTCACTAATTAATACTTTAACAATTACACTAAAAATGAAATGTTTTCAATACCACTGCTATTATTTTTGAAAAATTGTTCCTTCAGATTTAAAGCAGTTATTCTAAACCCAACATAATGGGAAGACATCGTGTGTTTCATCATTTTGATGAGTGTCAACCCATCTTATATTTATTGGCATCCATTTACTTATAGGAAATTAAAAGTCATATTTTGTAATTTGTCAGTCTTCCATTATCCATTCATGCTAAAGGAATAATGAAAGCTTCTGTAAAATTAAACATACACACACACACACAGAGAGAGAGAGAGAGAGAGACGTAAGTCTGTACTCTAACCCTGTAATGCCAGTATTCAAAATGCTAAAACAGATTGCAGCTTTTAGGCTAACCTGAGCTCATAGCAAGACTGACGTTAAGAGGAAAGAAATATTAAAGTTAATTAACTCATTTCAAATTTTATAAACTATATATAAATGAAAATCTGCCATTATAATAAAGTTTGCTAATAACTGTGTAACTGTAATATCTCTAAATAACATCCACATAATTCATGTGGAAGAAGTCCCTAACTGACAGATACTTTTATTACTTAACTCTGAGAAGGTTCTATTTGCAGTAGATGGTGATTAACACAGAGACCCTCAACTGGGCAAGATGCAGAGAACAAGACTGTAGAGTTTTTGGTTTTTTGTAGAAAAATGAAAGTCATCACCATCTCTGCAATATGGTGGTTTCATTATCTTTGAAAAGAGGTCAAATGAATTGAAGAAGCACCAGGAGTAAAATTAAGTCAACATGAGCATGTTAGCAATGCATGCTTGACTTCAAATGTCAAATAGTCTTATTTACTGCACTTGATTTCAGAGTGTAGAGCACCACTGCTTCTGAAGGTGTTGAGCTGGAATTTCCAAGCACTGAGAATCAGACAAGTGTATCTGGTTAATGTCTTTCCTTTTTCACCTTGAACTACTTGGCACTATCCTAAGAACATTAGTGTTGTGGTATTACTGCATGTAATCTGTATTCCATTGAGGACAATGTCCCTTCGTTCAAAGTAAGAGCTCTGAAGAAAGATTGTATTTTTATTGCTGTAGAGTGTAAGTTTTTACAAGAGCCAATGTTTTAGTTACTTCTCCAGGGGCTATAAACATCCTGATAAGAATATCTCAAGAAAGGAGGGTCCACTTAGAATCAGTTTAAGCATTTAATCCATCATGACAGAGAAACCATGGAGGTCAGAGCCTGAGGCAACTGGTCACATAGCAATTAAGGTTGTTTGTCAAACTTGTTCAATTAATAGGTATTCTTGGTTCAACTATCAAAATACATTCAGAATATGACCACAGATTATCCCACTCACTCTTTTACATAGTCTAGTCATTGATTTCCTGGCTAGACTGGTGCAATTGCTCTCTAATTGGTCTCTGTGATCAAACTCTTGCACATTTATAGTCTGTTTTCCACACTGCAATAATGAAGGAAAAATTAAATATCATTATTTCTCTACTCTGGTCTCTCCAGGGTTTCACACTCCATTAAAATAGGAACTTACTTTGGCCTTCAGCGGTCCTGTGAAATCTGGGTCTATCCTCTACAGGCCAGTTTCTAATACCTCCTTTCAATAACCATGCTGTAGTCACATTATTCTTGAACTTTTTGTGTATCACAAGCTTGCTCTCATCTCAGGGCCACACATTGAATTAAACCAAATCCACACCAGCTCCTGCTTCTGTCCTAACACTGATATGCTTTTCTTCATGAGTACTGATGATTGAAATTATATGATTTATTTAGGGATTTCCATTTGTTATCAAAATGCAGAAATCTTGTGAATCATGTTGACATTTGTAGCCCTATAATTAAGAATAGTATATGGCACATATTTTATGTTTAAAATATTCTAGGATTAGTTACAGGAGTGATGAATGGCTATAAGTCAGAGTATATTGGCATATACAGACTTATGGAGAGTCTGCTGCACCATCCACTCTCTGGATTGCTCTCCAGAATGTCATATGTTACAGGCAAAAATGAAGAACAACCTATTAGAAATAGACACTTTGCTAACTTTTGCCCTGAATATGATAATCTTTTTTTATTAACAGGAATTTATGTACTGCATTTAGAAGTCTAAAAGTCATCATGCTTAAGTTACAGAGTTTTTTTTTTCTAAAATTACATAAATGTGAAATATTATGTGATACACAAACATTTAGAAACATTTGTCTATCGATAATTACAAAATACTAGCTAGGATTGAATTGATATCCATTTTACAAGTTGATAATTGATATTAAAATCTCTCCTTCATATTGCTCAAGAAATCATATCTATTTAATGACAGATAGATAGATATATGATGGTTGGATGAATAGATGGAAGGTTGAATGATATGTGGAGTAAACACTGGCACACAGGCACAGTGGGGTTCTCTGAATACCATTATTAGCCTGAATGGAACTTCCTCACAACAGAAGGTTAGAAATAAGGTGTGGTTAGAGACAAATAAGAAATATGGGAACAAGAAATACATTATTAATTCCTGGGGCCTAATTATAACATTAAATCTCTGAAAACTCTATATTGGAATCATCCATGGATTTGCTTTTCCCAGGAAACTTCCATATGGATAATAATTGTAAAATTGGAATATGTTATCAATCAAATAGTACAGTTTCATATACCAATTCCAGTGTCCACACCACCTGTACTTCATTTGTGAGTTGTGAAATGGAGTGTTTAATCCCTTCTTACACTGCAGATATCATGCACAATAGAATTAAGATTTTTCTGTGAAAGTTGAGTAAGAGAATTGTGTTGGATACAATGTAAAAAAATATATAAATTATAAAAATGACTTTAATCCACTATAATTATTTTACTATGCATTTTTAGATATTCTGGTAATTCTAGACAAACTATAACTACCAATAAGTAGAAAAGTTTCAAATTATGGAAACAAATTAAGAGTGTTCCGAGACATTCAAAATTCAAAATTCTCCAAGCTAATCCTTATCCATTTCCACATGCCCCTTATGCACCTTCAATGAAATATAGTAAAGCAATGAGATGAAATGGCATTGTGAGAAACAAAATTGGTACAGTTGGAATAATCTAACTATTGAAACTATAATCTCGGTACTGGCTATAAAATTTACTCTTTTATAATAGACAACTACTTAGACTTTTAAATGAAAGATATTACCTCTTCAGAAACTCCAAAGTCGATGTATCTTGCAGGTGTATAAGTACTAGAATTATAAATTTGTAACAAACAAAAGAAATATATATATTTAACTCTTTATACATATATATACATGTATATATATGTATGTATGTATATATATAATACTTTGTTTTCAGGTCATTTTCATGCAGTATTCCATTTATCTCAAGGAAGAAATCCATGTAAATATTTTATTATCACCAATTTTTATATTAGAAGACTCTTGCATACCCACTATTATTGTAATAGTAAGGGAGAAAGCCTGTATTTTAACTTATATTACTGAAAGCAAAATTTTATTCTCTTCTCACTCTGTCAGCTTCTTTACTTCAACATGATTTAATGTTTCTTAAATTTTCAAAATTTTAATTATTTTATTGGATATATTTTGTTCTATCTTTGGGGAAGTAGAAAGCAGTGTTGTATTTCTTAGGGCAAATGTCATCTTAGTGTCAACTATTCCAATAGCTTCTATTGTTGGAGGTTTGAAAGTCACTTTTTAAGTTTCAAGATGTAATCAACTGAGATTACTAAGAAATTAACTGAAATTACTAAGAACTTTTAGGGGAAAGCGAATAGTTACCGTGTGTGCTAAATATGTGTGTCATGAGGCATATCTTAATTTCTGAAATGCTCCAATGTGAGAAAGCCTAGTTTATAAAGGGAGAGATATGATGGAAGTTGGTACAATAATTCAGTGTTACTGTTTATAGAATATTTTTATTTGAAATCTAATTGATGATGTAGGCCTTTGTGAAAGATATGAATTATCAAATAATAGGTAGATTTGAATACAAATAAAGATAGCTTTAGTAAGAACCAAACACACACTGGCAAATTTCATTATATTTCAGAGGATCCACTAGTAAATGGGGGATTAGCTTTGTGAATCAAAACACAATATGATCCTCCATTGTTGCCCACAGATGTAGATAGGCAGAAATACCAACTCAAAACAATTTTAAAATTCTGACAGTTATGAAACAAGCATTCTCTGGTAAGAATAACAGAAAAGATCCAGCTAGGGTGGGGATGAAATACTGTACCAAACACAAAATAAACTATTTTATGCTCTTTGCATACTGTATTTTTCATTCTTCATCCTATCTTTTTTAAAATTTATTTATTTATTGCTTCAGGTTACATCTCCATCATAGTGTGCTCTTTAAACACCTCCCAGTCTCGCCCTTCACCCTCTACCCCCTAACCCTTCCATCCCACTCCTCTGGGGTGGAGTGTCCCTACATAATAGTCTCCTGCCCCAGTTCAGCAGTCTTATGAGGGTCAAGAGCCTCCTCATACATCTTAACATATGCCTCAGGGGATTTTTTTCCTGGTGCTATGATAAAATTCTCAGATGAAAACAACTTGGGATGGTTTTATGTTCATTTACAACTCTAAGTGAAGTCCTCCATGAGAAAAAAGTCAGACCATAAGTAGCTTAGACTGGCTATTTACATCACATTCAAACTCAACAAACTAGTGTCCAGCTCACTTTCTCTATTTAGGCAGCCTAGGTTCCCTTTTTACAGCAGATGGTCTTGTCCAAAATTAAAATGTATCCTTGCATGTCAGTTGAGGTAATCAAGATAACTTCTGAAAGCATACCTGAGCATTCCCTCTCCCAAGTGCATATAGATCCTGTCATGTTAACAATTAGCACTGAAAATCACAACATAGTTTTCCAAAGTTGCATAAAAAAAGACATATTTTAAATAAATGTGAAAACATCAAACGTTTAGTCAATTTTATACTTTAAGCATTTGTGTTGTCAGTCTAAATTAAAACATTTTTATGAAACAAAATTATTCTTTCATCAAATTTTCAGCAATTATTGAAAGTTCCCAGATCAATAAACAATGAGATGAATATTGCACTGTAAAAGCTAGTAGAAAAATGTGCTGCAGACACTTATAGTAGGAGGAAATATAGCCAGGTGGAAGGATAGCCATTCTCACTTTTTCTCTTAAATATACATATAAACACAAAAAATACATTAAAACCATATATATATACATATATAATATTAACACATATATATAATGCATGTTATTATATATATATATAATACATGTTTATATAGTGTATTTACTATACAAATATTACAATTTGAGTTGAAGATACATAAATACATTTTATATATACATATATTTGTATATATAGATGGCTACAAATTTATTAGAAGCTTTGAATAGAACATTAGCATGATTTCACCCAGGTCCTCAATAGAATCACAACAGAAAAAAAATATCAGGGTCACAATTGCCTAATTAAAGGAAAAAGGAAAATAGTTTGATTACATATAAATAGAGCAACTGATAGAAGCAGAAGGTCATTTAGGGAACTCTCATAGACTGCTCAGAATAACAGCAGCATACTTTGTTAAGAAGATAGTAACTAAGTGTTGGTAATTGTCAACTTCTACATGTATCTTGATGATAAGTCAGATAGATTTTCTGGTTATTTAAATTTTCTTCATTATTCATCAAATGTTGGTTGAATCATAATTGTGTTTCAAGCTCTATTAAAGATGTTTACATTAACGCAGTTATCAAAAAAATGAAAAAACAAAACAAAAACGAAAATAAGAAGAAAAAATGCCAGGGTCACAAATGTCTCATTAAAGGAAAATAGTGTGGTTTACAAATTGATAAGTGAGGTAAACTGAAAATAAGTGAAGATAGAGTAGTAAAAACATACCCTATTCCAGATAGTAAACTACTTAAAAGTAAAGCAAAAAGGATATCTTAGTTTGGATTTTTTTTTTCCTGTGAAAAGACAGCATGACCAGGACAACTCTTTTTTTTTTTTCCAATATTTATCTATTACTTCAGGTTACAACTCCATCTCAGTGTCCTCTTTCCACCTCTCCCAGTCCCACCCTCCCACTTTCTACCCACTATCCCTTCCATCCCACTCCTCTGGAGTGGAGTGTCCCTACATAACAGTACCCTACCCCAATGCAGCAGTAATATGAGGGTCAAGAGCCTCCTCATACACTGGGGGCCTACAAGGCAGCACCACTAGGGCAAAGCGTCTCACTGACAGGAAACAAACTCTATGTTCATATTCCCTTTTGTGCATTGGCTGTAGTATAGTTATCCTGTACTATATGGCTAAAATCCAATTTTAAGTGAATAGATGCCATGTGCATCCTTCCGAGTCTGGGTTAGCTCACTCAGGATGAACTTCTCTAGTTCCATCCATTTGGCTGTGAACTGCATAATTTCATTGTTTCTGATAGCTGAGTAGTATTCCATTGTGTAGATGTAATACAGTTTTTTAATCCATTCTTCAGTTGAGGGACATCTGGGTGGTTTCCAGTTTCTAGCTATTACAAATAAGGCTGCTTTGAACACTGATGAGGAAACTTCCTTGTGATTTGATGAGGAATCATTTGGATGTATATCCAGAAGTGGTATGGCTGGGTCCTGAGGCAGAGCTATTCCAAATTTTCTAAGATATCGCCATACTGGTTGTACAAGCCTGCACTCCCACCGCAGTGGAGGAGGGTTCCCCTTTCTCCACAGCCTTGCCAGCATGTGTTGTCATTTGTGCTTTTGACCTTAGCCATTCTGACAGGTGTGAGATGGAATCTCAGAGTCATCTTGAGTTGCAATTCTCTGATGATTAAGGATGCTGAGCATTTCTTCAAGTGTTTCTCAGCCAATAGGGATTCCTCCTTTGTGAATTCTCTGTTTAGCTCTGTTCCCCATTTTTTGATTGGATTATTTGGTTTCTTGGCATTTAATTACTTGACCTTTGTCAGATGTGGGGTTGGTGAAGATTTTTTCCCATTCTACAGGCTGCCATTTTGTTCACATGACAGTGTATTTTGCCTTACAGAAGTTTTTCAGTTTCATGGGGTCCCATTTATTGATTGTTTGTCTTAGATCCTGAGCTGTTGGTGTTCTGTTCAGGAAGTTGTCACCTGTGCTGATGAGTTTGAGGGTTTCCCCACTTTCTCTTCTAATAGATTTAGTGTGTATAACAGAAAATTTTTATTTATCACACAGATATTTATCAATACTTAACAATTACCTAACAATTGTCTATAAAATTCCCAAATCCTAAACCCAAACCCTAACTCTGAAACCTAACACCTAAAACTTCTTAGTATCTATAATAAAAACATTTAACATTAACCTAAGGTTTCTCAAGAGGATATTTTTCCCTGACCATGGGTCCTGATGGATGGCTGGTCTTCATAAAATTTTTCAGTTTTAAAGTTTCTTAAAGTCTCTGAATTTCCTTTGCCCTTTGTGGTCTTAAGACCAATTAACACATGAAAGGTTCCCAGGAGGCTTACTTATTCAGATGCTTATGGTCTACAAAGGCCCAAAGTCCTAGAGCTCTGTGTCTGAGAACTCCAGAATCTCATGGAGAATCCATCTCCTCTCCAGACCTGAAAGGGGGGGGGGGGTCAACATCAGAACTTTCTTTTTTTTAATTTATTTATTTATTGTTTCAAGATACATCTCCATTATAATGTCCTCTTTCCACCCTTCCCAGTCCCGCCCTCCACCCTCTAACCCCTAACCCTTCTGTCCCACTCCTCTGGAGTGGAATGTACCTACATAACATTCCCCAGCGCCAGTTCAGCAGTCATATGAGGGCCAAGAGCCTCCTCATACACTGGGGGCCTACAAGGCAGTACCACCAGGGAAAAATGTCTCAATGACAGGGAGAGAAAACAACCAACCAAACAAACAAACAAAAAAAATCTATGTCCATGTTATAGCTAAAATCTGGCTATACGTGAATAGATGCCATGTGCATCCTTCTGAGTCTGGGTTACCTCACTCAGGATAAGCTTCTCTAGTTCCATCCTTTTGGCTGCAAATTGCATAATTTCATTGTTTCTGATAGCTGAGTAGTATTCCATTGTGTAGATGTACCACAATTTTTTATCCATTCTTCGGTTGAGGGACACAACAGAAAGCCTACACACACATGGAAATTGAACAACTGGTTACTGGATGAGTCCTGGGTCAGGGAAGAAATAAAGAAGGAAATCAAAGACTTCTTAAAATCCAACGAAAATGAAGGCACAACATACCCAAACCTATGGGACACATGAAAGCTGTGCTATGAGGAAAGTTCATAGTACTAAGTACCTTCAAAAAGAAAGTTGTTGAATTAGATATACAACTTTAAATGGTTAGATAGTAGAATGTTGAAGTCAGGTGCCAAATACATATGGACTGGACACTGGGAATGTATGCTAAGCCATATAACTCTCATAATTGTGGCCTTTATTTCTGTTGCTTTGTATTGTATTTATTGTTATAAGAGAAAGAACCATTTGTTGGACTGAAAGGGGGAGCTGTTGGGGGAAAAAGATATTCCTTAATCTTAAAAAAAAAAGGGAAGAGGATGGGGGGTTGAGAGGGAAACGGGTGGGACTGGAGGGGGTAGTAGGGAGGGGATTGTGATTGAGATGTAACTTGAAGAAATAAAAAATAAATTATAAAAGAAAGAACATTGTGACAGCTCATGTTAGTGAATTAACAGCCAAACTGGGTGAATTGGAAAAAAAAAAAAAGAGGCAAACACTCCCAAGAGGAGCAGAAGGCAGGAAATCATCAAACTTAGAGCTGAAATCAACAATTTAGAAACAAAAAGAACAATACAAAGAATCAATGAAACCAAGAGTTGGTTCTTTGAGTAAATCAACAAAATAGACAGACCCTTAGCCAAATTAACTAAAAGTCAGAGGGAAAAACCCAAATTAACAAAATCAGAAATGAAAAGGGAGAAATAACAACAGACACACATGGAAATCCAGAGAATATTTAGTTCTTACTTTAAAAATCTATACTCCACCAAATATGAAAACTTAAGCGAAATGGACAATTTTCTTGATAGATTCCACCTACCGAAGCTAAATCAAGATCAGATAAACAGATTAAACAGCCCTATAACCCCTAAGGAAATAGAAACAGTCATTAAAAATCTCCCAACCAAAAAAAGCCCAGGGCCAGGTGGTTTCAGCACAGAAATCTACCAGACCTTCAAAGAAGAGCTAATACCAATACTCTTCAAACTCTTTCACAAAATAGAATCAGAAATAACACTGCCAAACTCATTCTATGAGGCCACAGTTACCCTGATTCCTAAACAACACAAAGACCCAACAAAGAAAGAGAACTTCAGACGAATACCTTCATGAACATAGATGCAAAAAATACTTAATAGCAAACTGAATCCAAGAACACATCAAAAGTATCATACACCATGATCAAGGAGGCTTCATCCCAGGAATGGAGGAATGGTTCAACATATGTAAATCCATCAACGTAATTCACCACATAAACAAGTTGAAAGAAAAAAAAACCACATGATTATCTTGCTAGATGCGGAAAAAGCATTTGACATAATCCAACACCCCTTCATGCTAAAAGTTCTGGAGAGAACGGGAATACACGGACCATCTCTGGAAATAATAAAGGCAATATACAGCAAGCCAGTAGCCAACATCAAATTAAATGGAGAGAAACTTGAAACATTTCCTCTAAATTCGGGGACAAGACAAGGATGCCTACTTTCTCCATATCTCTTCAATATAGTACTTGAAGTTCTTGCTAGAGCAATAAGACAACTAAAGGAGATCAAGGGTATACAAACTGGAAATGAAGAAGTCAAATTATCCCTATTTGCAGACAATAAGATAGTATACATAAGCCACCCCAAAAATTCCACTAGAGAACTCTTATAGCTGATAAACACCTTCAACAAGGTGGCTGGATACAAAATTAATTCAAAAAAATCAGAAGCCCTTTTTATACAACAAACAATTGGGCTGAGAAAGAAATCAGGGAAACAACCCCCTTCACAATAGCCACAAACAATATAAAATACCTGGGGATAACTCTAACCAAGCAAGTAAAGGACATGTACAACAAGAACTTCAAGCCCTTGAAGAAAGAAATTGAAGAGGCCATCAGAAGATGGAAAGATCTCCTATGCTCATGGATAGGTAGGATCACATAATAAAAGTGGCCATTCTACCAAAAGCAATCAATATACAGATTCAATGCAATTCCCATCAGAACTTTCTGATGAGATTGTGATGCCTGTTTTATCGCTGGTCAAGGAAAACTTTGAGTGAATCAGGAACAGGAGAGAGAGCCCGCCCAGCATTCACCTGAATCCTGCCTTATATATCTTCACCTCTTGTGCACTTTTAAAGTTAATTCCAGAGGCTCAGTCTTTTCAAAAAAGCTTTTTGCAGAGGGGCTTGAATTCACAGGCAGTCTGCAGATGTGGGCAGGTGCGTCAGGTTATGTCATTCAGATGTTTTTCACAGAGAGCTGTGAAATGACCTCAGACCTCTGGAGGCTGGGCATTTCCTGCCCCTAGCCCTGATATCAAGGAGGTCCTGGTCTTGGTGAGTTCCCAAGAACATGTCACTTCCATGACATCTTTTATCTTAAAAGTCCAGCCTTATTCCAAGTTCTCTATGCTATATATGCTAACACTACACCTACCACAAGTGTGTCTGGCCTTATGTTAAGGTCTTTGATTCACTTGGACTTAAGTTTTTT
Organism: Lophiomys imhausi; assembly: GCA_907164525.1. NCBI lineage: Eukaryota > Metazoa > Chordata > Mammalia > Rodentia > Muridae > Lophiomys > Lophiomys imhausi. The sequence goes on from CAJQZJ010032130.1 coordinate 3,219,889, forward strand.
ACAAGGTGATAAGTATGGGTCTAATTTCATTCTTTTACATGTGGACATCCAGTTGGACCAGCACCATTTGTTGAAGATGCTGTCCTTTTTCCATTGTATGGTTTTGGCTTCTTTGTCAAAAATTAAGTGACCATAGGTGTGTGGGTTCATTTCTGGGTCTTCAATTCGATTTTATTGATCCATTGGTCTGTTTCTATACCAGTATCATGCTGTTTTTATTAGTGTTGCTCTGTAGTACAGTTTCAAAATTGGATGGTGATACCTCCAGATTTTTTTTTATTATTTTACAGGATTGACTTAGCTATTCTGAGTTTTTTGCTATTTCATATGAAGTTAAGAATTGATTTTTCCAGGTCTATAAGGAATTGTGGTGGTATTTTGAGAGGAATTGCAGGGCAACTCTTACAAAGGAAAACATTTAATTAAGGATGGCTTATAGTTTAAGAGATTTAGTCCATTCTCATCTTGGCAGGAACCTTGGCAGAGTGAAGGCAGACATGCTGCTAGAGGGACTAAATATCTTGATCTGAAGGCAGCTAAGAAGAGACTCGATTCCACACTGGGAAGAACTTGAGCATATATGAGACCTCAAAGGCTGCTTACACAGTGATGCATTTCCTTCAACAAGGCCATACTTACTCCAGCAAGGCCACATCCTAATAGGGCCACTCACTATGGGTCAAGCATAAATATAAACCAGTCTGTGAGGGACACATCTATCAAAACCATCACAATGAATAATGATGCTTCATAGTAAGCCAAAAGGAGTTACCTGAGAATCTGATGTAGTCTATAGGAAAGAGCACACAAGAAGTCAGGAGCATTTCTTTTTTTTAATAATTTATTTTTCATTTCTTCAAGTTACATCTCAATCACAATCCCCTCCCTACTCCCTCCTCCAGTTCCACCCTTCCACCCTCCTCCCCCTCAACCCCTCATCCTCTACCTTTTTTATTTTAGTTTAAGGTATTTCTTTTTCCCCCAACAGCTCTCCCTTTCAGTCTAACAAATGGTTCTTTCTCTGATAACTATAAATACAATACAAAACAACAGAAATAAATAGGCCACAATTATGAGAGTTATATGGCTTAGCATACATTCCCAATGTCCAGTCCTTATGTATTTGGCATCTGACTTTAACATTCTACTATCTAACCATCTCCATGAGTTTAAAGTTCTATATCCAACTCAGCTTTCATACTAACTTGCCTCACAATTTTAAAATTGTGAGGCAGGAGCATTTCTAGATGAGGAAAAATGGTGATGCCATTTACCAAGATGGCAGTAGTTTTAATCTAGTTTCCCAACATTTTTGATATAAAGCAATTTTGTTACTGCAAAATGATATAATCTACAAAATTTGTACTTGGAAACAGCTCAACTGGGTTTTTAAAAAATCAACATATTATAACATTCTAAGTAGATTTAGGATTTTGTATTGGATTGTACTTATTTCTGTTCTTAGCTACTTGGAGCTTTTATTGTAGTCTGTAGGCAACAGGTTAGACACATTTGGTAGAGACAATTTCTTGTGATATAGATTTTCTTTCCTTTATATTTTGATAAATTTCAAATTGGGCTCAAGAGATGCTTTGGCAAATTTGTACAACTTAAAAAAAACCCATATATTTGTTGAGGAGGAAAAGGTTTCTGTCAGTTTCATTAACTTTATTCCAGGACTGGATATTTTTATTCAAACCAAAAGTTTCTAATACATGTACATATTGGCCTGAGATATTACCATTTTCATTTTAAATCCTTGGTCAAGGCAGACTTTGGTCACATAAAAATTAAAATTACAAACTTTATCCCACACCTTTTGCTACATATTTGTAAGTAATCTTTGTTTTCTGGACTGATGTCTCTATCACTGTCAATTTGAAGAAATGTTTACAATATAGTGTATCAACCATTTACATTTAATGAACACATGAAACTCATAAAATCAAGTTACATTTTTTCCCTTTTTGAAATTTGTCTTGATCCAAAGTTTCCACGTTATAGTGGCAGTGAAGGGAGTAGGGCAGATTCTGTAGAGTTCTGAACCATTGGAAAGCTTTTATCTTTTATCTTAGTCAAACATGGTGACATAGGAATACATTTGAGTAGTATAGTGGCATCGTCTCTATTTTAACAAAACAAATTCTGCAAAGAAAAGAGTAGATTAAGGTGTTAAAGGCAGAATAAGATTGTGAACATGAGATTTACAGATGGAGAGAAGCAACACCTGACTCTGACACGCTTTCATGTTCTCCAGCCACACTACTGAGATTGCTGTTGGCTTCTCTAGTTTGTATGTTACATCCAATAAAATTGTCTTATTTTTCTTTTACAGTGGCTCTGATCTTACCAGTATTAGCATCCATATCACCTTGAATTAAACACATCCTCTCTCCCCAGTCTTTACCAGGGTCTAATTAGTCTCTTTTCCTTCTCCTTTCCTCCCCATAGCCTCACTGTGATTGCCTGTGAACATACAGGATGGGATGCCTTACCTCATGAACCTGGCCTTCCTGGCATCTTTTGCCTGCATCCTGCTTCCACAGAAATTCACTTATGTCAATAACACTTTTGCTCCACAGTTTATTCTGGGTGGCATTATTTGACAACCTTGTTTAAAACACTACAGTTTTACCCAATACTTCTTTTCCGACCCTCTCTTCCTGTTTCAATTGTTCATTAACTGTATTAGCATATATTTTACGTATTTTTTAGCATTGTCAAGTTAATTAGGGTAAAAATATATTTTGTTGTTCTTTTTTTTTTTTTTTTTTTTTGGTTTTTCGAGACAGGGTTTCTCTGAATATCTCTGGCTGTCCTGGACTCGCTTTGTAGACCAGGCTGGCCTTGAACTCACAGAGATCCGCCTGCCTCTGCCTCCCAAGTGCTGGGATTAAAGGCGTGCGCCACCACCGCCCGGCTATATTTTGTTGTTCTATGTACCATATTTTAGCTAGAATTATATCAAGTACACTGCAGAGTTAAATGCATTTATTCAATGAGAAGAGAAAATGCCACAAGGATAGGAAGTAACAAAAACGGAATGTCCACTGACATCCTTTTGACCCACAGGCCAGTGTGTGTACCCGGTGTTAGCTATCATTTACATTCTCTTGTTTAACCACACATGGGCAGCATGCTTGCCATCTCACATAGGAAGAAAGAAAGGATGGTGCAGGAAGTCAAGGAAGAAACAGAAACACTAGCCTATCTATCCTGTAGTAAAAAAAGGCAAGATGAAGACACCAGGGATTTGATAACTGCTCAAATAAATAAAGTACAAAATGCCAGCTTTCTTCTTTTTTATATAACAGCCAGAGACAAGTCTACAATTTGAAAGGTTTATTGTCACTATGTTAATCCTTCTTCCAGTTTTGGTGTGTAACTTTCTGTTTTTCCTCTTCATATCTGTACTCAAATGTCCTTAATTTCCTCTTTCCTAAATTAACACCACCACTTCTTTTATTGCCTGTGTCCTTCACTCTTATCATATTTTCTTCAATGCTATGGTCATATGACACAGTTTTCTTAATTAGAAAATTTTTCTTCTCTTTCATGTATGTTTTATGAAGGTAAAGTTGCTTTGTAACTATTATTTTAAGTACTGTTCTTAGAGAAGGTTTTTAATGACTAATTATTAAATGAATGAGATGTAGTTTGCCTTAATCTATGGGAAACATTATTTATACTCACAAATATCAACTTTAAAATCATATCTTGATATGTTTCAATTTTGTAAATCTTTTATTAACATTATTATTTTATGTGATAGTTAATTCTCAGGTGATTTTATTATTAAATACAAACAAAAATAATGTTCTTCATAAAGACATTAAGTGAAAGGAAATAATGCATATAAGGTTTCTGATTATAAGAAAACAGTAACTGTCAATAAGAGATTCATATCTTCGGCTGTCTTAATATAAATAGGTTAAATAAATTTAACCACAAAATACTCAAAGCATTTTGTATAACTTGTTATTAATTGTATCTAAGGAGATAAGATGCATAATCAACTTATGTTAATGTTGATGTTATAATAGCTTCATATATATAACCTGCTTTAAAAGTTAATAATTAAAGAAATTAAAGTCCATTGTGAGTACTGTTGCTTACCTTCCCCACAGTAAGTCAACTGACTAAATTCTTGAAAGTACTGTATAGAGTGATTCATGTCAAATTCGTATTTGATTACTACCAACATATTTAATAAAATAACTCTCTCTAAAACTATTATTTCTTTGAAAAGGTTAAATATGTATCATTTGATGAGATATTTGATGATATGAAGTGTGAATTTTGAAAAATTCATCAGCATTTCTTTATGACAACAGCCATCATAAATATTTCTTATTAAATAATCTCATGTTAATTATTACTCATAGATAACTTCTTACATAGTTGAACTAATAAAGTCTCATGCAATTTTATTGTTTTAATCATTTGAACTCTTCCACTCTTGGTAATTTTAGTGTTTCAATCACCGAATTATATTCTTCGTAATATCAGCATATCTTTTATGATTTGCTTCATGGACTTCTATAACCCTTTAACCAAATTCAGATTTCTAAAACTTCCCAAATTGAAAATATTGAACCCCAAATGAATATACTTCTAATGTCAAAAATTGCCTAGTTAGTTGCTCAATCATTGCAAATATATCTATCCATAACTTCAAATCAAATGATATGTCCAAAATAGTTTTCATGGCTCTGGGAGTGTATTTAAAGTCATGTATACAATAAGACACACAGAAGTGTTGAGTTCACATGAAACTCATTCCCAGATTTAGCATTAAGACAGTAATAAGACGACCATTTGTGTAACTGTTTTTGAGCTTATCCTTTGGATAGACAATTATGTAAACAGTTTCTTTAAACCTTGGAAATATTAAAAAATACAGAATTTTTTTATGTAATAAAATTTTTATTGAGAATTCATGGGGTGATAATTATGTCCCCCGAGAATATGAGGGAGAGACAACACTGTAGGAAATCACTGAGAATCACACACTGTCTCACCTCTGCCCTGGCCTGTAGAGGGAGGAGGAAAAGTCTCAGAAGTGTTGATCTTCAGTCTTCCTTATTCCAAGGGGGCGGGTCCAAGAAGGACCTTAGTAGGATTCTTGAGTCAGGGTAGGGATGTCTGTGATCCCCTAGCCTTCTCCTCAAAACTAGAAAAGAAACATATCCTCTTCTCTGGCAGTAGAGCTCCCGATTTCCACATTCATTTCTGACCTTTGATGAAGCTGTCACTTCCCAGAGTAAAGATTTGTCACTAGGTTGTCAGCTGCGACATAGATGTTGTTCTGTGACATGGCAATCCTCTTAGAGATGTTCTGTGTGGCCCTACTCTTTCTGAGCTTGATGTAGCAGGATTCTTCCTTCGTGCTCCATAAGCATCTTGCCAGCTTCAGCCTCCTGCCCAGCCTACACTATCTTCTGTCTCTGTTCCTGCTTTATGTTTTCCATCAAAAATAGAGTCCATGGGCTTCCTACTGGGCTGCTTGTTTGGTTTCTACAGCAGCTGAGGATTTTTGGCTAAAGCTCAGCTCCGATGAGGCTGATGTTCTCGAGTACACTCTGTGAGCTCGCTTCGGATCAACAGGGACACAATGTCCTACTAGGTAATCAATCAGCTGTCTGCAAGACACTAAACTTGGTCACCACACTCTTGAGCACTTCATTGATAATAAGCAACAGCACTCACTCCTGGTAGTATAGAATGTTGGAACCAGGTGATCTTGAAGGAAAAGCCTTTGACTGGGTTGTGTCCTGCTTCATGCCTCCAATCTGATTAAAGAAGAAGGCTCTGTGATCATCTTCCAAGATGAACACAGATTCATGGACACCATAGACCAAGGCAATGGACATGTCCCTCTTCCCCATAGCAGTTTTACCGCCATGCGCATGCCCTGCCCCCCCCCCCCCGCAAGAGCAGGCATTCTGCTATGTCCTTCAAATTTTGGGCCACGTCTGATCCACCTGTAGATGGTATCACTACAGGTCAGGAAAGGATGCTCGCCTGCTCCTCCAGTTTAGAAAACTTGCACATGAGTATTGGGGATCACAGTACTTGCCAAAAAATATAGATTTTAAGTAAGGTATTTACTAAGTGAAATGTTCAGACAAAAATGAATGTAACCTTCTCTATTTTCTTTTTAGCTCTGGGAAAAGATAAGGATTACATGGATGAATCTGAACACGTCAACTATGACCGCTCTCGTCTCCTTAATGACTTTGTTATTAAAGATAAGCCTGAATCCAAGACAAAATTATCTAAGGTAATACAAACTGAATGACCAATGCCTAATCTTTGTATGCAATTTTTTAAATATTTGAGCATTCATCTATACGGTTAGATTTGTGTTATAAATCTAAATATAATGTAAAACTTAATATATACATATATAAAAAGACTCAAGAATGAAAAGCTATTTATTGATATTTTTATTTGTATTATTAAACAATTTTATTATTTAACAGATCAACAAATCCCCCTTTATTTTTTAATTTATTTTTAAAATTTTAAATATATTTTATTTTGTTTACTTATTTTGTTTTGTTTTTGTTTTTTATTTTTTAATCTAATTTAATTTATTATTTATTTTATGTTTATTTATTTTTTATTTTTTATTTCTTCAAGTTACATCTCAATGGCAATCCCCTCCCTACTCTCACCTCCAGTCCCATCCTCCCACCCTCAACCCCCATCATCTTCCCTTTTATTTTTATTTTTTTTAATTTTAAGGTATATCTTATTTCCCCCAATAGCTCCCCCTTTCAGTCCAACAAATGGCTCTTTATCTTATAATAATAGATACAATACAAAACAACAGAGGTAATTAGGCCACAGTTATGAGGGTTATATGGCTTAGCATACATTCCCAATGTCTAGTCCATATGTATTTGGCACCTGACTTTAACATTCTACTATCTAACCATCTCCATGAGTTTAAAGTTCTATATCTAACTCAGCTTTCATACTAACTTGCCTCATAATTTTAAAAACATCTTCTTAGATCTATAACACTCTCTTGACTCCTAAACAATTCAAAATTTAATTATGAGACTCTAGCTATCTATTCTTCAACCACCTCAGAGACCTGAAAGGGATAAATATATCTGATTTTATAGGAAGTACAGACCTGCAGCTTCCAAAACTAAGAAATGACATACCAGTGGCTGACTAGACAGTTCCCATTTTCTCTCCATACATTACAGCATCGATCTTCAATCGTTTGGCCCCGTTTCTCTGACAGACATTGATTGTAGAGCAGGGGTTATGAAGGACTTGCCTACCCTGTCTTGGCAGAGCTAGGCTGTCGACTTACCTGCTTCCAAGTTTTGTCCTTTTTGGACAGCATTCTGTCTACAGTTGGAGCAAGGGGCTTTTCCTACCAAGAGATAGGCTTGTGACTAATTCAATCATCTCCCACTGGAGATTCTTCGATGCTCATCTTCTACTTGGAGTAGAATAGGGGGTGCTGTCAGGAGTTGATATGTCTCAATATAAAAAAAAAATCTAAAGTTAACAACAGGGTCTCTCTTTGTGTAACCTTGGCTCTCTTGGAACTCATTCTGTAGATCAAGCTGTCCTTGAACTCACAGAGATCTTGTCTTCCTTTGCCTCCAGTGTGCTGGGATTAAAGGCATGCACCACTGCCATCTGTCTTATATTTTACTTTTAATAAACTTATAGTTGCATTATATATAATTATATATTATCTATATATATTGAGTAGTTATATAAATATGAGCTTCTGAGTCTATTTAATGTTGCTTGTATGTACAGGTTTTTAAGACTGAACAAATAGGATAACCAAATAGAGGTCTCATCCTTGAGAAAACTGATTATCCCTCTCACAGTTGTCATTAACTGCCTGTAGCTCTTCATCTAGGGGTCTAATGAGATTTCCTCCATCCACACTGGCATGCCAACTAGTTTTTCTTTGTTCAAGTCTTGTTTAGGCAGGCATATTGTTGAGGTATCGTGGGTGAAGTTTCCCCTCATGAAGACAGACCCTTATAGCAGACTTCCTGGTCCTTACCATTTACAATCATTCTGAACACTCTTCTTTGATGATCCCTGAACATTAGGTACATATCAGTCTGTACTATACATCCCATGGTCAGTTTTTCTCAACATTTTGATCAGCTGTGACTTGTTGTAATGGCCTTTGTCTGCTAAGGTTTTTGATAGGGAAAGGGAGCTACGTTTTGATATGGGTGTAAGACTACGTATTTGGAATCAAGTTAGGAATGGCACTGTTTTCAAATGCCGCAATCATGTGGGTTCTTCTGAGATACGTTAATTAAGCATATTTATTGACATAATGTGGTATCTCAATCCTTGTATATATTGTAATGATAACATAATAATTTGAATATTATTGTGTACATGTAGCATTTTCTGATTTATGGGAAGAGTATTCAAAATCCTTTCTTTTAATTATCTGACATATCTAATCCATTATTATTACCTATGGTTATCCTACAGTGCAATAGAAACTGCATTTAATTCTCCTTTCAAATTGTAGCATTGTACCTTTCAGGCATTACTTAAATACCAAATATGAACCGTGAAGATGTTCATTAATAATTCCTTTCTTAGAATTGGTCTTTCACTTTTCCTGTCCTCCTCTCCAAAACTAACATATGAACATATTTTATGCTATAAAACAACATAGCCTTAATTCTAATTCCATTTATTATTACATATAGTGACTTGTATTAATTGAGTATTAATTATACTCAATGACCTTGTTCTCCTTATCTGTAAATTGTGGACAGACATACTGTTTGCTTGACATAATTCCTTGAAAACAACATGAGATGATTATGTGAGAGTACCTAGGGCATAGCAGACTGCATACATACCAGAATTTTATATCAACTTGGATGTTGAAAATGCAGCACTGAAATCATATTTTACCAACAAATAAAATAATGAAATATGATTCGGCTTTAAACCTCTTTAGTTCACTGTTCCACCATTTCTCAAATTCAATGCTTTGCATAAATTTCAAGACATCTGAATGAGACCATCCAAACCCAGATTGATGATGATTATTTTCATCATTGTAACTGCAACTGATTCACATCCTTGTGCCAAGACAAATATTAGCTCAAAACAAGTTCACCCTGTGTTTTTCTTAAATAGGGACTTCTAGAAAGAGGGGTGGAAGAAGAAAAGAAAGGTAATAAAGAGGAAAGGAGGGAGGGAGAGGAGGGAAGGAATTTGGATAATTAATTTAGCCCAAGAAATGACTTAAATTTTAGTAGCTTCCACATAGGTATTACTCATATCCTCAAACATAATTTTATCTATGATGTTTAGTTTGCTTCAATTAAATTAAATTTCTCATTATTAGTCACTGCTAAAGCATTTGTAAAGAAATAGAGCATAATTTACATATCACTCTTATCAAGAATGAGACCAAAGTTCAATAAAGATATTTTGTTATTTCCTTCTGTAAACATTTTTATTAATATTTGTATGCGTTTTGCTAATATATTTTCTAAAATTACTTGACCAATCACAATTCCTACACTGAATAGCTCATGTATATACTTTTGTCAGGTAAATATTACTTGAAGTAGATTAAAAGAGTTATAAAATAAATCCAGATGTTCCTCAAATGGCTTATGTCATCTACTGGAAGACAAAACCAATATACATCGAGTAACTAGAAAATAATTTAAGATTCAAATCCATATTGTCTGCATCTCTATGATTTACCACATGGGTAATAGTTACATCATCATTTATTTTGCTTATAATAGTCATGTTCCAAACATAATTTTCATTAGACATGAACTCTAGAATGTTACAGTTAAAATAATTAGTAAAACTGGAGTGAATGTCTTTGAGTAGTAAGACAAGAAAATATAATAAAAGTTATACAGTAGTTCAATCAAATAATTATTATTCAAATATACTAACTAAATTTGTGTGATTACCCACTTCCAACTCTTACCTATGAAAACCACCCCTCCTCCTATTGCCCAGGCAATTCAAACCTCCAGCTGCCATAAAAGGACATCCACTTTCATAGGCAAGAATGAAGCAAAAATTTTATTTGCTAAAATAGTTCAGTTGCATAAAAGAAAAAATAGTGTTAAAGATTTTGAAAGGTATAACAGTCTACCTAGATGATATTGTTTGTGATATCTCAAAAAAGATAAATAAGTAAAGCAATGACCTAAATTTTCATTGTTCATATTACTATCTGGGTTCTGTGTTTTTACAAATCTGTTGTCTTCTCATATTATTCCTAAACATGAACATATATATTTAGAACTAGGTCTGATGTCTCATATCTGAAATCACAGGATTCTGGATGCTGAGGTAGGAAAACTGTTACAAATTTGAGACTATTCTACACAACAAGGACCAGCTAAGCCCACAGGCCAAGTCAAGAAAAGAAGGAAGGAAGGAAGGAAGGAAGGAAGGAAGGAAGGAAGGAAGGAAGGAAGGAAGGAAGGAAGATACACACACAAATACACACACACACAGAGAGAGAGATATTTTAAATTGGATTTTATAAAGTTGTCAATCATCATTTGTGACCTAAAAGTGTGTGTGTGTGTGTGTGTGTATGTGTGTGTGTGTGTGTGTGTGTGTGTGTGTGTGTGTGTGTGTGTGTATTATAAACATATACAGGTTTTAATACACAAATTTCTGCCTCACATCATGATTCACTTTGGATTATTGTTCTGGTTACTTCCTGCATTATGCATATTATAAATAATAAGTGAAGTGCAAAGGGAACATGTATTAGGAACAAATACATTTATGAAGAGTGAGCAGGAAGGAACATTAACTCAAAAGGGTGACTCATGCTTAACACAAATGACACAGTGGGTAAAGACAAGTATTGAATACTAGAAAACAAGTAGAGCTATCTATAACAATTTAACCATCAGCCATGAACTAGAGTCAGAGGAAATTATTCTAAATTCTCTCAAGTGCTGTCTTATATATGAGAGCTCTGTTGAGTTTTTCAAATGTAAAAACTAACAAAAAATCTTAGGAATATATCTGACTAGCGGCCTGGTCAATGTATAGATGGACTTTCAATCTGTTTGAAATTTTATTTGGTAACCATTGTGTAACATTTCCAGAATGGTCCTAAATCCCAGTGGCAAATATTTTATTTTCATCACTACTTATAATAATTTAACATGGTGATTGAATGTCAAAGCCCGCATAGGCTTGAATGCTCGCTCATTCAGCCGCCAGTCAGTTAAAATGTTTTGATGAATTGGGAAGTGTGACTTTTTTGAAGAATGTGTGTCATCATGGGCAGGCCTTGAGATTTAATAGATTCATGTTATTTCAAGTTAGTTCTGTGCTTCCTGTTTGTGGATCAGGGGGTGTGAGCTCAGTTGCTGCTCCAGTGTTATACCCGGCTTCCCACTGCCATCCTCCCCAACATGATGTTAGTAATCGCCTATCATTCTGGAGCAGTAAGTCCCAAACAAACCCTTCCTTCTCTAAGTTGTCTTGGTTATGGTGTTTTACAACAATAGAAAGGTAAGTAATACATTTAATAACATTAAGTATAGTTATAAATAACTCTTTGCTTTTAGGATCCATTTTCAGAAAAAGAGATTGTATTTTTAACTCCTTTTGGATTTTAAAACTTTTTGTAATGATGGCTTTTAATAAAGTTATAGTAACATAATAGGATTTAGTAGGAAGATACTGTTTAAGTCTAGTGCTCTAAGACAGAGAAAGATAGTAAGCAACAGACAGCCTCTATTGTCCAAATGCTGAAATACATTTCATGGAGAAAGCCAAGGTGCTCTAAAAAAAAAACAAGGTATCATCATGTAATGTCTAAATCTCTATTTTCCTAACTTTAAGTCTTCAAAGAAAATCCATATTTAGCATCTAAAAATGTGTGGTATACAAAAATTTAATCACTATACCCTCTAATTTTGTTGAGATTTTAAATATCTCGTATCAAAATGTATAGTCTATTGAAATGACCTTAAAGCTTTTTTAGATGCAAAGACTTTAACGGGGGTGATTTGACACCACCACTAAGCTTTGGGTTCATAAAAAACTTGGTTTTCTATTCTTCCACTTGAGATTCTGCCTTTTATCAGGTCTACACATCAGAGCTATCCTAAAGAGGATAAGAGACTACCTGTTCCAGAGACTTGTTGTGTGCCAAATGTAACATCATATCGATAAGGCAACAGTTTTTCTTTAACCCAGTTAGCTCCCAAATAATTGGCACAGGCTAATGCTAATGATTTATTAAAACAAGTTTTAATGCACAATAACTGGGCAGGTACCTTTAAACTAATTGTGTAAGCTAGTCTGGCTAGCACACAGCCACACATCCCAAGTTACTTTCCAATATTTGTCCTGTCTACTCCATCAGGCCACATTCTTTTTCTGCATCCTTTTCTTTTTCTGGCTTCTCCTCCTGCTACTCCTTCCTCTCTCCATGGTGACATTCTGAGACCCCAAGCCCTGGAACTTAAGCTCTCTTCTTTCCAGTTATTGGCTGTCCAGCCTTTGTTTATTAAGCATCAATTTTGAATTGGAGAGCAAGATTTATACAACAAAGGCTGGTGTACATGGGAATGAACTTGCATGGACTTGGGGATCAGAATTTAGCATTTGTATATATAACACCAAACCAACCTCCAACTTATAGTTGTCCTAATTGAGATAAAGATGTCAGAAATTCAACAACAACATTAGATGATTAAATTAAGGAGGAAACTCAGATAACATGAAAAGAACTCACTAGTGGACATGGCCTATGCCCAAAACCATGAAAAATATTTGGGAATGATTATTTTTTCCACAAGGCATAATAGGACAGCCTCAAACATTAAAGGACAAAATAATGACTCATACCACTGAAAAACATAGAATTCATTCTTCTTTAGATACTGAGAAGATCCAAATTAATTGATTAATTGTGTCATTGATTTCCAAAAATATTTAAATCTATTTCTTTGAAGCCTAGATAAATGCATTTCAAATAGCTAACACAAATCACTTTATATTTGAGAAAAACACTTAAACTCTCTGAAATATTTAAGCTTTTCAATATTTTATTTGTAAAAGTGTTGTGCTATAAAGATGGTTTGGCAGTTAACCATGCTTGCTACCTCTTTTGCATTAGTTAAACTTTTTTTTATAATATACTTTGATTAAGTTTTCCTCTCTCCAAACTCCTTGAAAATACTTCCACCCCCCCACCCACATAATTTTTGTCCTCTGTCTTTCTTTCTAAAACAGAAAAACACAAAAATGTAAATCAGGACAAAGAAAAAAATGAGACAAAAGAAAATGCCAAAACAAAGCAAAAGAAAACAAAAAACCCACAAAACAAAACAAACAAAAAACATGGAGTTCATTTTGAATTGTCTACCTACTCCTTGGAGTGGGGCCTGCCTTGGAGTGTTGTTAATATTTTCTTTGACATTCCATTGAAGAAAACTGATGTTTCATTTCCAAGCAATAATCAATTACAAAGAGCTTCTTGCTTTGGGGTGGGATTTTATGTCCATGTACTCCTCTTAGCATAGAAACCTCATCTGGCTTGAAACTGTGAAGGCCTTGTGGGTGCTGTCATGACCTTTGTGACTTCATATGAGGGTCACTTCTATTGCATCAGGAAGACACTGTCTTCTTGGAGTCATCCCTCCCACTCCCTGTTCTCATAATTTTCTGCCTCCCCTTTTTCATAGATCCATGAGTCTTGAGGGGAGAGGATTGGTAAGATATCTCATTTATGATTGAGTACTCCAAAGTCTTTCACTAGAACACTGTCAGTGTAAATCTCTGTATTATTTCCCATCTACTTCAAGAAGAAGCTTTCCTGATGTGTTATATAATGATCTATGTGCATAGCCATATGTCATCAGGAGCCATTTGACTGCTAGTGTTTCTTTAGAAAAGTAATAGTAGTAGGTTTTCCCAAGGCCCATGACATTTTTAGTCTCAGGTTCTTGAACCTTAGCAGCTTCAGGTGTGGGAAGAATGCTTGCTGCTCTTTCAGAGAACTATATTTCCATTACAGCACCCTCATTGGACAACGAATAACCACCTATAATTCTAGCATCTTCAGGCACACACACACACACACACACACACACACACACACACACAGAGAGAGAGAGAGAGAGAGAGACATAATAATAATTAATAATAATAATTTAAAAACTAAAATTGGGAAAAATCCAATATTTTCATTAGCTGAAATATACATTTATATTACCAACAGTCATGATCATTAAGAGTAGTGAGAAAAAAAATTTGATGCAATTTGATGGTCTTTACCAAACTTGTGTGACTGAGAAATTTTAGGAAACAATTTAGTAGCACAAACAAATAAACAAAAAATAATCTCATCAATCAATGAACTGAAGGGATTAATTTCACTGGAAGGGAAACTCTAGAGAAAATGAGAGCTTCTTTTACAATCATTTGGAAAAAGTTTATCTTTTCTTGGTTTATCAGTATAAAGAATATTATGAATCACATTTGAAAATAAGATCCAACAGTCTAGAATTCCTCTTTCCTTCAAGTAGGCATACCTTGGGTACCAATCAAAGCTTCTATGAGAGGACAATAGTGAGAGAACATCTACATCGAGTCTGTATTTGAAGAATCAAGCACATGTAGGAGAAGCCATGGCACTTGTCAAGCACACTAATGAAGTCTTTCTTGACTTTGTCACTGGGGATGCAGAAATTGACTAGTGATGTTGCCAATTATGATTCTGGGACTCTGAATATATTTCTCTAAATGTGACTTCTCATTTGAAAGGATGTTTAGTATCAAGCCAGACAGGAAAACCTTGACATGAATATTTCAGCAGTTCATTAAAATTAGATCACACGATCATTCAGTTTGACTAGATCAAGTGGCATGGGCAGATGGTGTTCACATTTACTCAAGTGCTGACACAGTAATTTTCTGTAAGAATGGAAACACTGATCATCTGATGAAGAGATAAGAAAGTTACAGCTTCTGCACATTTCTAGACTGTGCCGTTCATATGGACAATGCTAAACATTTCATTTTCATACACATCTCTGCCTATAAATTGTATACACGGCTTAATTTTCTGAACTTTCTACAGTTACAGAGTTACTATACAATGCTGCCTAATATTATTGAGACTAAAACTTTTCCAAAATTGTAACGTAATGTGGAATTTAAACTACAAGATGAATAGCCACTTGGATTCATGTGAATTCCTTCTCTTTCTTTTATCTTCCTTTCTTTCCTTCCTTTTTCCTTTCTTCATTTTGTATTTTTCTTTCTTTTCTTTTGTTGTCCCTTGTTTCTTCTTTCTTATTTACATATTTATTGGTAGGAAAGATTTATCCTTGTATGAAAACTGCAAATTAATTAATTAATGTAGTTATTAGTAAGTATAAACTGTAATATTAGGCTGGCAGAGTAGCTGGTGTAGTAGCCAGAGGCTTGGCAGAGGAGCAGGCGGCCTGGCCCGAGTGCCTTAACTGGTTGCCTAACTTATTCTGGAGAAAGAGCCCCGGGACCAAAGGTAGCCTACACCACCTATAGCTTAAACTCTGTTAATTAATATAAGTTGTTATATTAGGCCAGTAGAATTGCTGGCATCTTGGCGGGAGATTCGCCTGGGCTCAAGGGGAGTCTGGGAATCCAACAGCCCGGGACTGCTTGGACTGAGGGCCTATAAGATGCCACAGTCTTTTCCTCAATAATTAAACACACCAAGACCTTTTAATATTTTAGCTCTTAGCCCTTAGCTGGGCAGACTCTCAATTAGCTACTCTGAGTTAACCCAGATCGGATCACCTAATTCCAAACCACCATATGACTGTGAGTACCTTCCAGCAATTCTCCAGTCGTCTATCTCCTTCTGTGTCTCCAGCGGAAAAGGGGAGAGAGTGTCTGTGTATGTGCCCATAGTTCCTGTACTGATCTGAGGAAGTCCCGCCTTCCTATACACTTTCTGCCCAGCTAATTGGCCATAAACAACTTTTATTAACCAATCAAGAGAATGCTACAGAAGGGGCAGTAACCAGATCTCAGCATTGAATTCAATGCATCAGAAACAATATTAGACCTTCCCTCAACATTTGTATTTTGCTGTGGAAGACTTCTACCACTAGATTTATACTCTACTCTATTTTCTGTGTTAATCTTGAGGCAGGGCCTCACTAACTTGTCAAAGCTAGTCTTTTAATACACCATCTATTCAAGGCAGGCCTTAAATTTGGAGGGTCCTGCATCAGTTTCACAAGTAGCTAAGAGGAGATGCTTTGTCTACTTGCCTTGTCTATGTACATGCTTTCTTTAATGTGCAGCATTATACTTGATATAAAATTCAGCAATATTTGTATATGTGTGGGTTTCACAGATGTAAATTCATATATACAAATAATTTTCAGTAAAGAAAGTTACAACCTTAGTGAACATATGAAGAGGTTCTTTCCATTTTAATAGATTTACTTATTTTTATGAGTATTAGTATTTTCTTGGATGTGTGAGGTGGTTGCCCAAAGAGGACATTGGATCCTCTGAGACACTGGATACTCTGAGACTGGTGTTAAAACAAGGGAAATGTGTGTAAGTTACATGAGAACACTCACTTTTTTTTTATAAATATGACACATTTATGAGAGTTGAATGGCCAAGCATACATTGCCAATGTCCAGTTCATACATATTTGGCCCCTGACTTTAACATTCTGACATCTAACCATCTCCATGAGTTTAAAGTTCTATATCTGACTCAGCTTTCATAATAACTTGCATCACAATTTTAAAAACATCTTCTTAGATCCAGAACACCGTCTTGATTCCTAAACACTCAAAATTTAACTATGAGACTCTAGCTATCTATTCTTCAACCACCTCAGAGACCTGAGAGGGATAAATATATATGATTATGTAGGAAGTGCAGGGGCTACATCATCCAAAACTACGAAATGACATATCAGTGGCTGCCTGAACAATTCCTGTTATCTCTCCATACGTTACAGCATCAATCTTCAACATTTTGGTCCTGTTTCTCTGACAGACATTGATTGTAGAGCAGCGATTATGAAGGACTTACCTACCCTGTCCTGGCAGAGATAGGCTGTCGACTTCCCTGCTACCAAGTTTTTATCCTTTTTGGACAGCAGTCTGTCTGCTGTTGAAGCAAGGGGTTTTTTCATACCAGGAGATAGGCTTGCCACTATTTCAACCATCTCACACAGGAGATTCTTCGATGCTTATCTTTTATTTGGAGTAGAATAGGGGGTGCTGTCAGGATCTGATATGTCTCGATATCACAAAAGAAATCTTAATTTAAGACAACATCTTTGAATGCCATATTCTGTAGCTCTCTTGGGGTTTTTGAAGATGCCCAATCTATCTCTTGTATTTAGATAAGCAAATGTTGCTTGTCTCTTAACAACTTGATTTCTGAGTAGCTTAGAGAATATCTGTGATAGATTGTCATAGTAGCTAACAAAGTGACATGCTTGCATGACTAGGAGTTTGTATTTCTTAACTATCCTAAACAGTTTAAGATGGTTGGTATCAAGAGGACAGAGCTTCACATTTCATTTTTAAGTATCTCTAGGTACAATACCATTAGGAAGCATTCCCTTTAATTTTGTATCAATATACAAAGATCTATTCAAATATGGCTAAATATACTCTTAATTTTGTATCAATATACAAAGATCAATGCCTATGTAGCCCAATACAATCTTAATATTACGTCAATATACAAGGGTCAATACCATTGTGGCCAACTATAATCTTAATTTTGTATCAATAAACAAAGATCAATACCGATGTAGTCCAATACAATCTTAATTTTGCACAATATACAATGGTCGATACCACTTTAGCCAAATATAATACTAATTTTGTATCAATATACAAAGGTATAAGGGCATATTCAATAATCTGCCCCTTCTTCTTGTCCTTACCATATTATGTCTATGTCCCATTTTTCTCAAGTCCGTGCACTCCTACATAGGAGAGAAAGAAGGATACAGAAAAGGAAAAGAAGGAAGTCCCTGGGTCTAACCTCCAAAACCCATTTAACAAGACCATTTAACGGCTTGTAGTCTCTTCCCCTAAATAACAAAGTTTTCTGTTATCCTTCAAATAACCAAAAGGGGGGGCGGAGAAACACCCTCCCCACCCTCTGGGCATGGGACGTCGCTCTCTTAAAATGACTTCCTGCTGATTTGGGTCATAGTAAACCTGTTTGGGGCCCGAATCAGAATGGAAAAATGGTTAAAAATGTTAGTACAATCCTTTTATGTTCAGTCCTTTTGTGCTCAGTTGTTTAGATGTCCTAAGGAGTTTGTAGGCAGAAGCTGATCTTCCAGGCTTTACTGACGTTCTGGCTGGGGCAGTGTGTAGAGATGAACAATCTTAGCGATTTTGACTTGTTGTGGTTGTAGACTTTTGATGGAAACAGCTATTGAGGGAGTCTGCAAGGCTGAATCATCGGGGCCACTCGTCTTCTTTGGTTTCTGATTCTGTTTTCTATTGAGGGTTCCGTTGTCCAGTTGTTCCTGGTTTCCTTGAATGGATGCTTTGAATCTCGTGGAAAGATAAGAACAGAGCCCTGTCCTGATCCTAACTCTGGGACAATTACCCTTTTTTGGGGGGAAGGGGGGTCAGGTAATATTTCTCCTGATGCGAATTTGGTTTTTTGACAATATATAAATTATTATCTTTCAATCTGGATTAAAGAAGAAATTATTTTGGTATTTTGGAGCTAAACAAGCCTTAGTGTATATATTTTGATATCTTAAAGGACAATTTGTTTGTATTGAGTAGGCCTTTTGTAAGTAGCTTTTAAACTTAGGTCCTTCCAAATCCTATGTGTCTGGTTCTGCATTCTGATTATTGGGATCAAAGACCTGTGGTTCCCATCTGAAGGGATTAAAGATGTGTTCCACCACTCCTGGATCGAAGGTTTTCTCTATTTAGAGTTTGTTTTGTATCAGGCTGACCTTGAGCTCTAAGATCTGCCTGTTTCTGTCTCTAGTGTGTTGGAATTAAGGGTGTACTCTTCTTGAATGATGGGATTAAGGGTGTGCACCCTCACCACCCTGTTCCATGTAACTCTAGAATTTATAAGACCACTAACTCTATAGTGCTCCTCCCGTCTCTGCTGAAGTTAAAGGCATGGGCTAACACCATATTTTTCATGTATTTTACCCTAGCTCTAAGCTTTTTCGACTCTTGGAGGTTTATAAAACCAGGTTGAACGGCTGTAACCTTTATTTTATTTACAATGTTTTAAAATTGTAACCTGCTTTTTTCTTTAATTAATAAATTTATTTAGCCGGGCAGTGGTGGCGCACGCCTTTAATCCCAGCACTTGGTAGGCAGAGGCAGGCGGATCTTTGTGAGTTCGAGGCAAGCCTGGTCTACAAAGTGAGTCCAGGACAGCCAAGGATACACAGAGAAACCCTGTCTTGAAAAACCAAAAAATAAATAAATAAATAAATAAAAATAAATAAATTTATTTGTTTGTTGCTTCAGGTTACATCTCTATCATATTGTCCTCTTTCCCCTGCTTCCCAGCCCCACCCTCCAATCCTCTAACCCCTAACCCTTCCCTCTTGTTCCTCTGGGGTGGAGTGTCCCTACATAACAGTCCCTCACCACAGTTCAGGAGTCATATGAGGGCCAAGAGCCTCTTCATACACCGGGGGCCTATGAGGCAGTACCAGCAGTGAAAGGTGTCTCCTTGCTATGAGGGGAAAACTAAAAAAAGACCAACAAACACACAAACCTCCAAAGAAATAACAACAAACAACAAAAAAAGAAAGGAAAAAGAAAAAAAAGTTTATGTCCATGTTCCTTTTGGTGTGTTGGTTGTAGTACAGATATCCTGTACTATGTAGCTAAAATCCTACTATAAGTAAACAGATGCCATGTGCATCCTTCTGAGTCTGGGTTAGCTCACTCAGGATGAGCTTCTCTAGTTCCATCCATTTGGTTGCAAATTGCATAATTTCATTGTTTCTGATAGCTGAGTAATATTCCATTGTATAGATGTACCACAGTTTTTAATCCATTCTTCAGTTGAGGGACATCTGGGTTGTTTCCAATTTCTAGCTATTACAAATAAGGCAGCTATGAACGTAGATGAGGAGACTTCCCTATGACACCGTGAGGAGTCCTTTGGGTGTATACCTAGAAGTGGTATGGCTGGGTCCTGAGGCAAAGTCATTCCAAGATTTCTAAGATATCGCCACACTGACCTCCATAGTGGTTGCACAAGCCTGCACTCCCACCAGCAATGGAGTAGGGTTCCCCTTTCTCCACACCCTTGCCATCATGTGCTGTCATTTGATCTCTTTATCTTAGCCATTCTGACAGGTGTGAGATGGAACCTCAGTGTCATCTTGAGTTGCATTTCTCTGATGATTAAGGATGTTGAGCATTTCTTCAGGTGTCTCTCGCCCATTAGGGATTCCTCCTTTGTGAATTCTCTATTTAGCTCCATCTCCCATTTTTTGATTGGATTATTTGGTTTCTTGGCATTTAGTTTCTTGAGTTCTTTGTAGATTTTAGATAATAGCCCTCTATCAGATGTGGGGATGGTGAAGATTTTCTCCCAGTCTGTTGGTTGCCATTTTGTTCTAATGACAGTGTCTTTTGCCTTAAAGAAGATTTTCAGTTTCATGAGGTCCCATTTATTGATTGTTGATCTCAGGTCCTGAGCTGTTGGTGTTCTGTTCAGGAAGTTGTCACCTGTGCAAATGAGTTCAAGGGTTTCTCCTACTTTTTCTTCTAGTAGATATAGTGTGACCAGCCTATGTTAAGGTCTTTGATCCACTTGGATTTAACTTTTGTACAAGGTGATAAGTATGGATCTAATTTCATTCTTTTGCAAGTGGACATCCAGTTGGACCAGCACCATTTATGAAGATGCTGTCCTTCTTCCATTGTGCGGTTTTGGCTTCTTTGTCAAAGATTAGTTGTCCATAGGTGTGTGGATCCATGTTTGGGAATCAATTCGATTCCATTGATCTACTGGTCTGTTTCTATACCAATACCATGGTGTTTTTACTATTATTGCTCTGTAGTACAGCTTGAAATCTGGGATGGTGATACCTCCAGATTCTTTTTTATTGTACAGGATTGATTTAGCTATTCTGGGCTTTTTGTTGTTCCATATGAAATTGAGAATAGCTCTTTCCAAGTCTATAAAGAATTGTGTTGGTATTTTGATAGGAATTGCATTGAATCTATATATTGCTTTTGGTAGGATAGCCATTTTTATTATGTTGATCCTACCTATCCATGAGCATGGGAGATCTTCCCATCTTCTAAAGGCCTCTTCCATTTCTTTGTTCAGGGGCTTGAAGTTCTTGTTGTATAGGTCCTTTACTTGCTTGGTTAGAGTTACCACCAGGTATTTTATATTGTTTGTGGCTATTGTGAAGGGGGTTGTTTCCCTTATTTCTTTCTCGGTACATTTGTTTGTTGTATATAGAAGGGCTTCTGATTTTTTTTGAGTTAATTTTGTATCCAGCCACCTTGTTGAAGTTGTTTATCAGCTGTATGAGTTCTCTGGTGGAATTTTTGGGGTCGCCTATGTATACTATCAGATCAACTGCAAATAGGGATAATTTGATTTATTAGTTTCCAATATTTATCCCTTTGATCTCCTTTAGTTGTCTTATTGCTCTAGCAAGAAATTCAAGTACTATATTGAAGAGATATGGTGAAAGTGGACATCCTTGTCTCGTCCCTGAGTTTAGAGGAAATGCTTCAAGCTTCTCTCCATTTAATTTGATGTTGGCTACTGGCTTGCTGTATACTGCCTTTATTATTTCTAGGTATGGTCCTTGTTTGCCCGTTCTCTCCAGAACTTTTAGCACGAAAGGGTGTTGGATTTTGTCAAATGCTTTTTCTGCATCTAGCGAGATTATCATGTGGATTTTTTCTTTCATCTTGTTTATATGGTGAATTACATTGATAGACTTTCGTATGTTTAACCATCCCTGCATTCCTGGGATGAAGCCTACTTGATCATGATATATCATACTTTTGATGTGTTCTTGAATTCAGTTTGCTAGTATTTTATTAAGTATTTTTGCATCTATGTTCATGAGGGAGATTGTTCTGAAGTTCTCTTTCTTTGTTGGGTCTTTGTGTCGTTTAGGAATCAGAGTGACAGTGGCCTCATAGAATGAGTTTGGCAGTGTTCTTTCTGATTCTATGTGGTGGAAGAGTTTGAAGAGTAATGGAGTTAGCTCCTCTTTGAAGATCCTGTAGAATTCCGTGCTAAAACCGTCTGGCCCTGGGCTTTTTTTTTTTTTTTGGTTGGGAGATTATTAATGACTGTTTCTATTTCCTTAGGGGTTATTGAGATGTTTAAGCTGTTAATCTGATCTTGATTTAGTTTTGGTAGGTGGAATCTATCGAGGAAATTGTCCATTTTGCTTCGGTTTTCAAGTTTAGTTGAACATAGATTTTTAAAGTAGTACCCAAATATTTTCTGGATCTCCTCAATGTCTGTTGTTATTTCTCCCTTTTCATTTCTGATTTTGTTGATTTGTGTTCTTTCCCTTTGCCTTTTAGTTAATTTGCCTAGGGGTCTACTTTCTTGATTTTCTCAAAGAACCAACTCTTGGTTTCATCAATTCTTTTATAGTTCTTTTTGATTCTAAGTTGTTGATTTCAGCCCTAAGTTTGATGATTTCCTGCCTTCTGCTCCTCTTGGGAGTGTTTGCTTATTTTTTTTCCAGTTCACCTAGCTTAGCTGTTAATTCGCTAATATGTGCTGTCACAATTTTCTTTTTTAAGGCACTTAGTGCTGTGAACTTTCCTCATAGCACAGCTTTCATTGTATCCCACAGGTTTGGGTATGTTGTGCCTTCATTGTCGTTGGATTTTAAGAAGTCTTTGTTTTCCTTCTTTATTTCTTCCCTGACCCAGTAGTCATCCAGTAAGGAGCTGTTCAATTTCCATGTGTGTGTAGGATTTCTATTGATTCTTTTGCTGTTGAAGACCAGCTTTATTCCATGGTGGTCTGATAAGATACAAGGTGTTATTTCAATTTTCTTGTATCTGTTGAAACTATCTTTGTGTTCAACTATGTGGTCGATTTTGGAGAAGGTTCCGTGCGGTGCTGAGAAAAAGGTGTATTCCTTTGTGTTTGGGTGAAATGTTCTGTAGGTATCTGTTAGGTCAAATTGGTTCATGATCTCTGTTAGACTCAATATTTCTCTGTTTGGCCTCAATCTTGATGATCTGTCCATTGTTGTGAGTGGGGTGTTGAAGTCTCCCACTACTAATGTGTTGTGATCGACGTGAGATTTAAGTTTTAGAAGTGTTTCCTTTACAAATGTAGGTGCCTTTGTATTTGGGGCATAGATATTCAATATTGAGATTTCCTCTTGATGAACATTCCCTTTAATGAGTATATAATGCCCTTCTCTGTATTTTTTCATTAACTTCAGTTGGAAGTCTGCTTTGTTTGATATTAGGATGGCTACTCCAGCTTGCTTCCTGGGTCCATTTGCTTGGAAAACCTTTTCCCAGCCTTTACTCTGAGGTAGTGTCTATCTTTCATAGTGAGATGTGTTTCTTGTATGCAGCAAAAAGACGGGTCTTGCTTTTGGATCCATTCTGTAAACCTGTGTCTTTTTATTGGGGAGTTGAGTCCATTGAAGTTGATGGAAATTAGTGACCTGGGGTTGTTATTTCCCATTAGTTTGGTATAGGTGATGGTCCAGTGCCTCTTTTGTTTTAGTTGCTGAGGGCTTTTCTATTCCCTTTGTTTTCTTGAGTGTAGTTTTCTTCTCTGGTTTGGAATTTTCCTTCTAGGATTTTCTGTAGGGCTGGGTTTGTGGGTAGATATTGTTTAAATTTGATTTTGTCATGGAATATCTTGTTTTCTCCATCTATGTTGATAGAGAGTTTTGCTGGGTATAGTAGTCTGGCTGGGCACCTATGTTCTCTCAGGACTTGTAGAATATCTGTCCAGGCCCTTCTAGTTTTTAAAGTTTCTGAGGAGAAGTCAGGTGTAATTCTGATGGGTCTGCCATTGTATGTGACTTGATGTTTTTCTCTTACAGCTTTTAATATTCTTTCTTTGTTCTGTACATTTGGTGTTTCAATTATTATGTGGCGAGAGGAGTTTCTTTTCTGATCTAATCTGTTCGGTGTTCTGTAACCCTCTTGGATTTTTATTGGCATCTCTGTTTTCAGGTTTGGGAAGTTTTCTTCTGTGATTTTGTTGAAGATATTTCCTGGACCTTGGAGTCGGGAGTCTTCTCTTTCCTCTATGCCTATAATTCTTAGCTTCTGTCTTTTCATTGAGTCCTTGATTTCTTGGATGTTGTGGGTGAGAGATTTTTTTAGCCTTCTCATTTTCTTTGTATGTTGTACTGATTTCTTCCTTCGAATCTTCCATGCCTGAGATCCGGTCTTCCATCTATTGCATCCTATTTTTGATACTCACATCCGTAGTTCCTATTCTCTTCTCTTGATTTTCACTTCCTCTTTTAACTCTGACTGTGTTTTCTTTATTGTTTGTATTTCTATTTTCATGTCTTGTATGGTATTGTTCGTTTTGTACATTTCCTTCTCCAGTTTGCTTGATTTTGCCTGGAAATCTTTCATTGCTTTGTCCTTTTCCTGTTCAAGCTGACTCACCTTGGCTTGGAGCTCTTTAATGGTGTTATTCGTTGTTTTGACTTGTGAAATTGTGGCTTCTTTGAATTACTTCATAGATTTAAGTTCTTCTTGAAGGGACTCTATCACTTTCCATAATGCAGAATTATCATCATTTTCATGTGTTTCTGCTGGTGTGAGGTCATCCGAATTGGATGAGCTTGGATATTTCTGCGTTGTTGGAGTCATATTTCCTTGATTTCTGTTTTTTCTTGGAAATTTGGCCATATAGATGTGTTTAGCTCTCTGCTCTCGTCGTTTTCTGGGCTTTGATCCACAGGGGATGCTTTGTTGTAGAAGTTGAATTGCTTGGCTATCTGTCGTTGCTTACAGGGGGATCTCAGGGTCACTGTGATTCTAATAGCCTGAAGCACTGTGAGCTGGTGCAGCCTATTCCCAGGTAGTGAGAAATGGCCCGGGATTGTTTCACTGCTCCCAATTCAGACTTCTCTATGTTGTACACTGAGTGATCAGCCTGTAATTGTTCTGATGGTATGGACCTGTTTGCCCAGGCACAGATTCTGTAGACTCTGGTTGTCATCCCGGAGACTGACAGGGCCTGGCTCCACACCTAATATGTCTGGGTTTTCCAGAATACAGCTATGGTCCCCTGGCTTTCTGGCTTCCCTCTAGGCTCCTCCGTTGCAGGCAGGCAGAGCCTCATCCCCGCCCACCTGTGCCGGCTTCCTGCCCTGTCTCCTCCACCGTGGGCTCAGCGCTTCTGCCCCACCCCGCAGGCTTCCCTGCTCGGATCCACCGCGGCTTGCGCGGCTGCAGACCTCCCGCCGTGCGCCCTGTTTCTGCCTTGCTAAGACTTCAACTAGCCCGCAAAGTTTCCTAAATAGTTATAAGGTCCTCCTGAGGTGTGGGGAGCCTAGTAGGCTGGTGAGTGATCGCCATGTGGGCTCTGATTCTGCCTACTGTGTATTAGGGTCGATCTTACCAGGTGCCTCTCCAAATGGGAGTTCCCGAGTCCCAGATTTAGTGGCTTCCGTGTCTGAGAGAGATGGGGGGAGAGTCTTGCCCTAGGACTTTTAACAGTCCTTTGGGAGCTGTGTGTGTTCCCGGAGGGTCTAGCCCCTCCGGTTCTTGCACAGTGTCCAATAACTTTGTGCTTTTTATGGCTCTTTTCCCCACGTTCAAAATGCGTCAGTGTGGGTCACTGCCATCTTTGATCCTCTTCTTCTTTTTAACTGAAGAGAACACTCACTTTTAAAAAGCACCACTTTTATAAAGGGATTTGAGCAAGTGTTGATATGTTAGACCCTGACAGTACTAGATCCATTCCCCTTTAATATTGAGAAAAGACTGTATTAAAAGAAAGATTCTATTTACATCATTGGTCAGTTTCTAAGAGATATGCTAAAAATTTCCTTACATTTACATTTGAATTAACTTTTATATTTAATAACACTGTAATAAATATGATTCTTTTTTAAATGCTATTTATGTTTATTTACTACTTCAGGTTACATCTCCCATCACAGTGCCCTCCTTCTATCCCTCCCAGTCCCCCCCTTCCACCCTCTACACTTATCCCTTCTATCCAACTCCTCTGGAGTGAGGTGTCCCTACATATCAGTCCCACGCCCCAGTTCAGCAGTGATAAGAAGGCCAAGAGCCTCCTCATACAATGGGGTCCTACAAGGCAGCACCATTAAGGGAAAGTGTCTCATGGACAGGTAAAAAATATTCTATGTTCCTGTTCCCTTTTGTGCATTGGTTGCAGTATAGTTGTCCTGTACTAACTGGCTAAAATCCAATTATAAGTGAATAGATGCCATGTGCATCCTTCTGAGCCTGGGTTAGCTCACTCAGGATGAGCTGCTCTAGCTCCATCCATTTGGATACAAATTGCAGGATTTTGTTGTTTCTGATGGCTGAGTAGTATTCTATTGTGTAGATGTACTAGAGTTTTTTATCCATTCCTTGGTTGAGGGACATCTGGGTTGTTTCCAGCTTCTGGCTATTACAAATAAGGCAGTTATGAACATAGATGAGGAAACATCCTTGTGGTTGGTGGGGAATCATTTAGATATATACCCAGAAGTGGTATGGCTGGGTCTTGAGGTAGAGCTATTTCAAGTTTTCTAAGATATTGCCAGACTGATTTCTGTAGTGGTTGTTCAAGCTTGCACTCCCACCAGCAATGGAGGAGAGTTTCCCTTTCTCCACTACCTTGCAAGTCTGTGCTGTCATTTCAGTTTTTGATCTTAGCCATTCTGACAGGTGTGAGATGGACTCTCAGAGTCATCTTGAGTTGAATTTGTTAGGCAAAAGACACTGTCATTCGAACAAAATGACAACCTACAGATTGGGAAAAAATATTCACCAACTCCACATCTGACAGAAGGTTAATATCCAAATTTTACAAAGAACTCAAGAAATTAAATGCCAAGAAACCAAATAATCCTATCAGAAATGGGTAACAGAGTTAAACAGAGAATTCACAAAGAAGGAATCACTAATGGCTGAGAGGCACTTGAAGAAATGCTTAACATCATTAATCATTAGATAAATAGGATTCTTAATACTTAATTTTTATATTGTATATGAAACAAACATAAAATCGTTGACTTTTTTCCCAGTGTTAATTTGTCTTTTTCACTTATCCTAATAAAACCCCTTCACCAGCAGCATAAAGGACCTCCTCTCATTTTCAGAACTTTCATCTTAGACTGAGATTCACTTTATCCCCAAGCAGCCTTGGGAAGTATTTCCTGTTTTGTACCATTTAATCTTCAAAGCAATATAATGTTGACCTTCAAATGTATTAGTAGTACTAGTAATGACCGAAATACAAAGACGACCAATGTATTTTAATAAATTTATAAAGATCTCAAAGCATGACAAAATCAGTGTCAATACTATACACCCAAATTAGCTACTTTTATTCTTGATTTAAAGAAGTATTTATTGAGCTAAATTTTCTGGGAACTGAGTTGATGATGATAGAGAGTTAGCATAATAAGTAAATGCCTTAAAATAATCTTTCACTTTGAGTTCTAGGAACTTATCTTTACAATTTAACTAGATGTTTACTCAAATAATTATGTTTAGGATGTTTCCTTCACTGTAAATAGGGAGACACTTAAACATTCAAAGTTAATAATGTCATTAAAACAGAAATGCATTCAGTCAAAATTCCTGCTATAAAGGCCTCCAAAGTATTTAGTGATTATAGGAATTGACTGTAATTATGATTCTATAATAAAATATAGCTCTAAAACCAATACATGAAGCATGGGGCCTATAATATAAAAATATTTTACTTTTACATTTCATTCCTGAACTAAAGCTTACTTTAGGTAGCTTTATATTCAAGACATGTGTATTATCATATTCCTGTTGTCACTTTCAAATATCATTCACTGGTAAATAATTGAAGCTAGGAGAACCCCCCGCAAAACAAAAACAAAAACCGAACTATAATTCTGATTCCAAATAGCTGGTTTTCCACTTTAAAACAGTGGAAAGATGACAAGAATACAGAAGTTTCCATCTAATAATTTTAGGAGGAATGCTTTCATATCTTCCCCTGGTATACATTAATCATGTTATATGTATCATCTCAACTCTTACAGTGACAATAAGCAGTTCTACTATTCTACTATCATTGTAACAATGCCGAAATAATATTTAAGCAGTTGTTTCTTTCCCAATTCTCTGACTGTGCAAGAGCAGTGCTGAACAGTCCATGTCTCTGAGACTCCGGATTCTGGAGTGTTCTGATTGCAGTTCAATAGCTAATGGCAAGAATCCAGGGTGTGGAGAGAGGGGAACCCTCCTCCAATGCTGGTGGGAGTGCAGGCTTGTGCAACCACTATGGAGGTCAGTCTGGCGATATCTTAGAAAACTTGGAATAGCTCTACCTCAAGACCCAGCCATACCACTTCTGAGTATACATCCAAATGACTCCTCACTGAATCACAAGGAAGTTTCCTCATTATGTTCATAGCAGCCTTATTTGTAATAGTTAGAAACTGGAAACAACCCAGATGACCCTCAACCGAAGAATGGATTAAAAATCTGTGGTACATCTACATAATGGAATATTACTCAGCCATCAGAAACAAGGAAATCCTGCAATGTGCAGCCAAATGGATGGAACTAGAGAAGCTCATCCTGAGTGAGCTAACCCAGACTCAGAAAGATGCACATGGCATCTATTCTCTTATAATTGGATTTTAGCTATATAGTACAGGGTAACTATACTACCAACAACGCACCAAAGGGAACACAGAGATAGACTTTTTTTGTTTGTTTGTTTATTTTGTTTGTTTGTTTGTTTTCTGTCCCAGGCAATGAAACACTTTTCCCTGTTGGCACTGCCTTGTAGGCCTCCAGTGTATGAGGAGGCTCTTGGCCCTCATATGACTTCTGAACTGGGGAAGGGGACTGCTGTGTAGGGACACTCCACTCCAGAGGAATGGGATGGAAAGGTTAGGGGGTAGAGGATGGGAGGTTGGGCCTGGGAAGGGGGGAAAGAGGACAATATGATAGAGATGTAACCTGAAGCAACAAATAAATAAATTCATTTTAAGAAAAGAATTTAACTCAGGCACAACTCAGCCATTTCTAAAACCTTAATTCACTGCTCTAAACCTGGATATTCAAAATTTTCATATTTGTATGGTTCACTCACAGTACTTCAGGAACATTGTCTTGCTTGAAGTTTACTCTTGTGCAAACAATTATCAAAGAAAAAAATGGAAAGGCTTTTTATAGTTTATTTCAACCTCAGCTATAGAAAAAGTGTATGTTCCTTGCATTTACATAATAATCAATGAATTTAATATTATACAATACATTTACTATAGAATGGAGACTCGCCTTGCCAATTAGGAAACAGAAACAAACAAAACAAAACTAGCTTGGTGCCTAAAGAATACAGTAGGTTTTCTGGAGTGTCAAGATAGGGAGACATTTTCAGTGAGAGAAAAAAAATAGTGAAGTGATTGTAACTATTCTAATTCCCTGAAAAAAAAAAATACTACAGTAGAACATGTTCTTCTTTGGGAAGTCTTGTTTCACAAGGAAAACAGAAACAAAGAGAAGCTAATGCTGTTTCCTCTCTTCCAGCAGCAGTATTTGGTAATGAGACATGTAACAAGCTTTTGAATCACTAAGTTTTAAATGAATTGCTTTTATTATATTTTCTTACTACATTGTTACTGAAAATACATTTGGTTAAACTAAGCATTTTAAAAACAACTCTGTGTGTGTGTGTGTGTGTGTGTGTGTGTGTGTGTGTGTGTGTGTGTTGATCCTATCTTCTTCATTTTCTTATCTTAGCCCCACCCCCTGACTCTCACTGACTCCCTTCTATTTCCCACTACTTTTATGTCTACCTCTTTTTCTTTTTCTCTTTTTTCCCTACAGCTTTTAAGTAAGGTTGTTTGCATAAGCATGGGTAGAAGGGTAGGAGATTATTTACTAGATTATGGGTAATTTACCAGTGTCTACATCAGCAAAAAGAAATGATATCCTACACTGGAAACAAATAACCGCCAACAGCTCCTCAAAAAGGGAGGCCCTACTAATACCTTCAGTCCTTGATGGAACGGCGAAGGGCCCGCACCTGTGCAGGTCTTATGCAGGTAACCATAGCAGCTGTGTGTTCATGACTAATACCATGTCAAATACACAAAGGATGCCCATACTGCTCTTCCCAATCCTCTGTTTCTGAAGGTTTTTCCACTCCCACTGCCATGTCTCTAGCCTTGTGGATGATGAGCAATCAACAATCACTTTGACCAGTCCTAGGTCTGCGCTGACCTCCATCCACTGCAAATTCATATACTTGTACAGGGCTGACAGCAGCACTAGTCTACAGATATAAACATGAGTATTCAAAAGATAATTTAACTATGTATCTATTTAGCAAAACAACAGAAGTAGATTTTCCTTAAAGCCTTAGGCTTTTGACTAGATGTACAGTAGTAAGCCTCAGCTTTCACCCAAGGTAACATCACTAATCTGTTGGATTTCTCCCTTGGTGTATCATAGTTCATCTGGCAAATGGATCTCCTGCCTAAGCCCAAGTTAAAGGGAACTTTAACTGTGAAATGACAGCTGCAAGAACTTTTGTGTGGAAATTTTACATACATTGATTTCAGTTATCTAACATTTGTAATTAAACAGCCTCAAAGTCTCGTATAAAATGAAATGTGCTATTTCATCAACTTGCAATAAAATCAATTTGTAAACATGGAGATTAATTGAAGGACATATCTCTAATACTAGTTCAATGCCTTGTCAGTCCCAATTCCACGCTGGACCAAGGAGGGAATTTTGTCAAAAAATAAATGTAACCTTCCATTGATTTAATCAAATAAATGGTAATAAATCTGGAAAAAATTGATGAATTTTGTTTATTATTAGGTAATATTATTACCTAATTAATTACCTAAATTAATAAATCTATTACATGTAGTCTGTAGTGTATCAGCCCAGTGGAGACAATAAAATACATTGTGAAATTTCACAGGTGCAGAATATTCTCATAAACCATGAAGTTTCTACTGTACCTTCCCTAATTGAATAGAATTACAGGAGAATTTCCTATAAATGTAAAATAGAAAAGGAAATTCTATTAAATTCACTAAGTTATCAAAAATATGGTTAAATTCACCAATACACATCACCAGACCTCTATTATTTAAATAAAAATACCTCCCACATTTTGTGTCAACCTATTCAGCTCATCAAATACCATATGTAATGGACTATTAAAAATTGACAGTCAAATCATTAAATGTCACTGACATTATATGATCAAATGTCACCTAGATGAATCATACGTTGTCGACAGTATTAACCAATGACACATGAGGCAGTCTTTTACTGTACTTCAGCCACCCCCTAAAATAAATTAATACAAAGCAATACAGAAGTTCTTATAAAAAGATGCATTGTCTCTTCTTTTAAAGTCATTATTCATATCCAGGCATTTAAAGAGTTGTCTTAAAACCCTCCAGTCAAATGCTTTGTGCAGCATTCATGATAGAAGACTCCAGCTAATGGATCAAGCAGGCGGCGGTGGAAGGCAGAACTTTCAGCTGTCACGCTGAAGAGTGATTTAAAGTAGGTTGTCATTGGGGACGGTTGTCAGCAATGAAGAATTCCAAATGCAGCTGAACCCAGAATTCTGACTGTGGTAGGTTTAAAAGTGCCTCAATCTAGGAATTTTGTATTGCTTTTCTGTTTGCTTAAGCATATAGGGAAGTCAATTAAGAATAACAGATATTGGTTTTCAAAATTGAGAATGGAGACTTTTTAAAATTTCGTGATGCTAGAAATGTTTACGTTAAATAGTATGCTCTAAATGTATATTTGATAATCACCAGTGTTTGTCCTGCATGCAAAACAGTTATCGCCTCTCTGTGAAGTTTTGGCCATGCTTTAATGTATTGCTACTGATTTCAGTGAAAAAAGTATTCAGACAGTCTACCTAAAACAGTTCTAGATTTGGAGTTATATAAACTATATTCTTTTTAAAGATACCTATTTTCTGAATATTCTGAAGGTATAATTTCATACATGATTTCTTTGTTAATATCAAAGTACAAAGTCTGAGAAGAAATTTTCTCAGGAAGGAAAACTGAGAATTAAGCTTAAAATGACATAAATGATGAGACTATTTCACAAGTCAGCTAGTAAATGACATGTTTCAACCTGCTGTCTTTGTTTTTCATGTTTTCAAAAGTACTTTCAAAGGTACTACCCAATTTTCTTCAGTATTTGTTTTCATTTATTTCTTTAAAAATATGAAATAATCCCATTTGGAAAACAGAAATTCCAAGTGTATAACTGCACTCAGGGTCAGATCACTTAAAATGTGTGGTCACTGACATGGAAGTAAGTGTTCATTAAAAACAAACAAACAAACAAACAAAACAAGCATTTAAAACAATCAGTTACTAGGAACAGTATATGCAAATGTATTCTCTGTCAACTAATTCTGCAAAGGGAATATTCAAAATTCACACGCTAAATGAATTTTTTTGAATTAAGAATTCAATAGAAATCTATAGTGCTCAATCATGTTATTCTGAAAAAATTTGAGTTTGGCTCTTCATTAGATAAATCAGAGACTCTATTATACTAAATAAATGAAAATAAGAGGAACAAAGAGTTAAATCCTTTCAATATAGCACTTAGACTAATGTCTATTACTCTGTTCAAATTCACAATGTATTTTGCTCCCTTTTGTCCACACTTTTATTTCCATCTCTTTAGGAACTATTTATATGGTTTGGTGACATTGTTATTTTATTTTCAGAGAATGCAGGTCACATAATTGAGTCATTTGTGTTCCACTCTGTATCATCAATAATTGTGGGGTTGTCCTCTCTGTAATTTTATACTTTAGTGTAACGGTCAGGGAAATACACTATTCTTATAGAACACTGTAAGTGTGATTAGACACTGATTTCTATTTAAACAAACTGAATAAAATTGCTATGGGAAATACATATCTAGAAGACTAATAAAGTAAATCATTTAGTCTCACAAATTCTAATAAATCATTTAGATTAATTCAATGTTTAAATCACACTGAAAAAAATAAGAAATGGCAGATTTTTAATCTTCATTCTTCATCTTAACTAATTTAATGTCAGCAATAAATAGAAAAATAGGTGCATGTAAGGATATTTTTTCACAGAAAAGTATAAGTTGCATAATTAAAGTTGATATGCACAAGAAATGTTTCATTTTTTCCTAAAAATAAATATAACACTAATTTCAGATACAACTATAATTTTTTCTTTTGACATTTTTTCTTCTTTAAAAGAGTGAGAATACATTTGATGATGTTTCAGACTTATTTCTCACATTCTATGAAATTTGGGCTACAACAAGGTTCTTTTTGCATACTTCTTTTTCTTTATTTTTTATTTCTTCAAGTTACATCTCAATCGCAGTGCCCTCCCTATTCCCCCCCTCCAACCCCACCCTCCCACCCTCAACCCTCCATCCGCTTCCCTTTGTTTTTTGTTTTTTTTTTTAAGTTTAAGGTATATCTTATTTCCCCCTACAGTTTCCCCTTTCAGTCCAACAAATGGCTCTTTCGCTTATAATAATAAATACAATACAAAACAACAGAGGAAATTAGGCCACAGTTATGAGGGTTATATGGCTTAGCGTACATTCCCAATGTCCAGTCCATATGTATTTGGCACCTGTCTTTAACATTCTACTATCTAACCATCTCCATGAGTTTAAAGTTCTATATCTAACTCAATGTGTTGCATGCTTCTTTTTCTAAATAGATACCTTATAACAGAGGTTGGCAAATGTGAATATCAAAATCATCTTTGAAAATTGTGTTTTTTTTTTTAAATGAAGGCTTCTTATAGCATTATGTTCTGCTGAGGCTCAAGAACTTGCAGCTTTAACAGGTTCTCAGGTGATGCCAAAGCTGTTGGTTCATGTATCATATTTGAGAGCCATTATCTGCCCTTAGCAGCTCCAGCCCACCATGTGGCCAGATTGTACCTGAAAATCCATTGGTAAGAAAAGTCCCTTCACTTGTAAAGCTTTCAGCACAATGAATGATTAAGAAAATAAACAGGCAAGCCACTGCTTTTAGCATGTTTACAGGTTGTCCTAAGTAAATCCAGGAATGTAGAAAGGCTGCCACCCTGCTAAAGCAGCTTGTTGAAGGGTTGATATTGTGTAGGACGAATGCAAGTCAAGGAAACCAATACAGGCGGAGAAATGAAGAGGCTAGCATCAAAGTCATAGCATAGCCTCTGTGAGGCCTGGGGTGAACTAACAGTCCTTTCATATGTGAATTGCTCCTTTCATAACCAGCCTGTTCACAGGCCTTGAGAAAACCTAGCCTACTTGTTCCCTGGCACTTTAAATGGAGTTATGTAGACTCAGAGTGCTCACACATGGCCTGTTCTCCCTGCTTTTATTCACTTCTTTAGAACTCAAGTCACATCTCACCTCTGAGCAATGTTGTTTTTTTTCCTCAAGACAGTCATTTCATCTTTGCTGTCACAGCACTTACGCTTTCTTTCTCACCCTCACTGTGGAACAAATCTCAGCAAATTATAATATGATCTTCTTTCTTCTTTCCTGACTAAAGTATCCTCTTAAAGGAGAAGCACCTTAGATGGTTTTTCATTGTAATTATTGGAACCCCTTGCACAGACAGAGCTGAATCAAAACAGGAATGCAGGGTGAGCCTCTTAAATGAGTGCATTACTAAGCAAAGGCACTTGGAAAATATTGTGGCTTGAGGAGATGCAGAGTCACTAGTGTGGGCTTCAAGAGTATACTTTAAAACTTTGCTTTTAAAAACATACATTGTTTAAAATCAATGTTCTATAAGGAATGTATATGAAATGATTAGATGAATTAAGAAAAATATAAAAAGAAGTGTATTCATTACATCTCTGTGGAACAAAACAATGAATAATTTAGCAAAATGTATATAAATCATCATTTGACTGAAAATAAATAATGATAGATCTATCTGATTATACAGATATGTATGTATGCATGTATATATGTATATATGTATGGATCCATAAAGCTGTTTAGCTACTTAAAAGTGCAATAGGACATGATCATCATGATCCTCAAGTACATGATGGTACAATAGAGACAACATAAACATACAAAATTGCATTCTCTACCCCTAGGAAATGCCATACCAAGGGCAGTGAGATGTCTTCGAGGAATTCCCTGGCCCCTCAAGTGAAATTTGATAAAACTATGGCTGGGTTATGAGGCAAATATTGCTGCTTCCTCTTGTTTTACAACAGTGTCATTTGTCATCCCTCAATTGGCTCTTTCTATACTCTGAACCAGCCAATCAGAATTTTCCATCCCTAAGTCCAGAGAGGTGGCTCAGTCATTAAGGGTACAATCCTACTCTAGCAGAGAACCATAGTTTTGTTTTGTTTTCCCCAAATATCAAGTGGTTTACAACATCTAGTAATCCCATTTCCAGGGGATCTGACAACCTCTTCTGGCCTCTCTTGTCACCTGCATTAACATCCACCTACTTTCACATAAACACATGAACAAAGAATTTTGCCAGCTACATCTGTATCTACAGAACAGCTGTTCATAGAAACTTCTTTTAGATAATGGTGTGGTAAAGCATTGAGGACATTTTGCTACATTAGCATAATGGTCTTTGAAGTTAAGAAGAAATATAGTTGTCTAGTTTCAATTTTATTCCTTTTTTTGGAGCAGAAAGAGTCCTAACAGAAATCTGTGGTATTCTGTACAATAAGAGCAGACTTCATAATCACTAAATACAGTGTTACATGTAGATAATACTCTTTGAAGTTAGGAAGAAACTATAGTTGTCTAGCTTAAATTTTGTTCCTTTTTCTTGGAACAGAAAAAGTTCTAACAGAAATCTGTGGTACTTTGTACAATAAGAGCAGATTTCACAAACACTACATACAGTGTTACATATTGCATATTTCATATCACATACAGTGTATATGCATACACATTAAGTTGATTCTATAATCTTCAAGAGAAACAAGAAAACTCTGGTCTTATAATTGCAATTACTTCTGAGATAATTTTTCTCACATCTCTTCTCTTCTCCCCTCTTAATTCCTCCCTTCCTTCCTCTTTTCCATGTTGTCCAATCTCTTCCCCTCTTTGGATGCTAAAGATTGATCCCAGGGTCTTTGCATGCTATATAGGGAGAAAGAAACATAACTGTAAATAATAGAAAGTTTAAAGTGACACTGTGAGAGCACAGAGAGTGGTTTGAATCTGGAAGAATAACATACAACAAACAAGGTTCTGAGTTTGATCATATATGTACTCAAGTTGAGATGTATATTTGCCTGACCAAAGCAAGAGACTTACCCTGCTATATAGCACATGCAAACAACAGAAGTAAGCTGGAATAAGAGTGTAGGTATGAATAAAATATGGGATGGTGTAACAAGCTATGCTTAGGAGCACATACTGCTTCATATCCACACTCACAGACTTTGGCAGTTTTCAAAATCACCAAGTTCTCAAAGCTCTGAGCTACATCCATTCTGATGATCCTATCCTCCATCACTGAAATCCATTAAGATACATTCTGCTTAATTCTGTTTCCATAGAGACTGCTTACATAAATGACAAAATGGATGCCAGCTTAGGTAATGCATCAGATTGATTTTTTTTTTTTTTTGGTTTTTTCGAGACAGGGTTTCTCTGTGTAGCCCTGGCTGTCCTGGACTCACTTTGTAGACCAGGCTGGCCTCGAAGTCACAAAGATCCGCCTGCCTCTGCCTCCCAAGTGCTGAGATTAAAGGTGTGCGCCACCACCGCCCGGCTCCAGATTGATTCTTGAGAACACATATCAGTCAGGTCAGAGGACCAGTTTAAGGAGCACCAAGTATCAGCTTATATCTGACAATAATAATAATAAATAAAAGGCTAAAAATTCAAGTACTTCAAAGATTTATTGATAAAGTACTGTTTGCTTGGTCATTTGGACATGAAATTGATTGTATTTTTAGTACATTTCAAGAGTCTAAATCTTCTCGTATAACATGATATCCTTAACAGCATGGACCCTTAAACTAGGATGTTGCTTTAAATCCTGGCAGTACATTTCTACATTATGTGACATTGGATAATTGCTTAAATCCTTGAACCTGAGTGTAGAAAAAATAACTAATTAAATTATTTATTGGTATTTAACTTTTCTTTAATTGGTTTGCTGGCTAATCCTTAACCATCCACTATGAATGAGTACACACAGACACCATGTGGATTTTAACAAGTCTTGGCCTGAGTTG
Source organism: Lophiomys imhausi (assembly GCA_907164525.1). NCBI lineage: Eukaryota > Metazoa > Chordata > Mammalia > Rodentia > Muridae > Lophiomys > Lophiomys imhausi. Next base: position 3,257,351 of record CAJQZJ010032130.1, read on the forward strand.
TGCAATCCTAGCACATCTAAGCTAGCACTTAATTCTAATACCCAAATATGACCCGATATATACATATGTCCCCTTGGACTGCCATTCTCCACTCTATGCAGATGTTCCTGGCTATGTGGAATGATCTTCTTTAATCTACACCATGGTGTGTGTCCTTCTTCTTGCTGCTGACTGGAATGCATTAATCCTCTGTCAAAAGCACAGGCTTTCTGTTCTAATCTCAGGAAGTCCCACCTTTCTCTATCTTTGTCCAATCTCAGGCCTCAGCATTTATTTAACCAATCAGAGACAATGTAACAGATAGCAAACAGGACCAGTTAACATTTAGAATGCTTAACACTACCCCATTACCTGGGATTACTGGATAATGTAGAATGAAGTAGGTGGCAGAAGTCTGGGTGGTTACGGTGAATCAATGAATACGTAGACTTTATGACACTAAGAGGATGCCTAGCTCAGTGGTAAAGCATGTGCCTAGTAAGCACAAAGCCTCAGCAAAAGTAAAACCAAACTCTTACTAGTACTGGTGCATAGTAAGTAATGCTTTAAAATCATAGTTATGGGGCTGAAGAACTATCTCAGTGGATAAGAGTGTAAGAATATGAGCTAAGATCTCAGCACCCACATACCAAACAAGGCATGATTACCATGCTTTGTGGGTCTCCCTTTTCTCGGGGGTTGTTGGCCATGGGCCCTCGAGGGCAAAGGGAGCAGAAGCTGTGAGCAGAATTTGGAAGGCGGTGAGTATGGAAGAAAGAACTTCCAACTTCCAGGAGTCAGCTTCAGGGAGACAGCTCATATTATCATTTCAGGGGTCAGTTATATAAGGGTTATTAGGTTTATGGGCAGGAAACGCTGATTGGTTATTACTCAGCACCTAATTATCATTCAGGCAGACAGGACATGGCTGAGTGAAACTGATGTGCTGAATCATGAAGCACTTGCAGGCAGCTTTGTAAAGGGTCATCCCCCACATAAGGTCCAGAACCTGTGCTTAGAGACTCTCCAGATGAGGTCAGGCAGAGAAGAGGAAGTCCCACTGAAAAAGGGAGTGTCCATTTTGCTCCGAGCTCTGAGAGCTATCTGAACATTGTGGGATGCTACCTTAATATCAGGGTCTTCCAACAATTCTTTCTACTGGATCACTGGAATATCCACATAAATAATATGGAGAATGATAGAATATCGTATTAGTCTGGCATACCTGGCATGATGCCTGTCACGGACTTATGGTTCTGGGTGAAGAGGCTTGAGACCTGGGGCAGCCCTTCCCTGCCTATAAAATAAATACTCCAAGGCCTTTTAATGTTTCAATACTTTGATCTTAGCTGATCAGACTCTCAACTAGATCACCTAAGTTAACCCAACAACCTAGTACCAACCAACAACTGGTGTCCTGTACACTCCAAGCTCACAGACATGTATGTCTCCCTTTCTATCTCCCTGCAGAAAGAGATCCTCTTTTGTCTCTTCCTAGAGTTCCTTTCTTCCTCCCAGAAGTCTCACCTTCCTGTTGTCCCTCTGCCCAGCTAATTGACTATCAGCAACTTTTATTATCCAATCAGAGAATGCCTCTGATAGGACAGTAACCAAATCTCAGAGCACTGAAACCCGCATTTGAATACCATGCATAAGACCTTTCTCCAACAATAGAATCTAATACTTGCCATCCTCTTCTGGCCCTTGCAAGTCTATCAGGCATTTGGAGAACATCCACTCACATGCATATTCCACATGTACCCCATCCTCACATACATACATATACCTACATTAATATATGTGAAATTAATAAAATAAAACAGAAATAAAAGAGTACTCACATTTTCATAATTTAAAAGTCATTGACTTTGGAGGTTAATATTGTGCAAGGATAAAATGGTAGTACATGGTTGTCTTTCCTACATATTGTCTAACTATTGTGAGGAAGGGAATGAAACCATTGTTAGGGAAGGTGAGACAAAAGTAAAAATAGGTACTGAGAATTTGCACAGGATAATAAAGAGAAGCAGCAAACGTTCCCTGGAAAGGCGATGTCTGTAATGTACTCGGAGACATTTAGGGTCCTCAAATTTTTCTTCTCTGTAGATGACATACTCCACTTCACTTATCTCCACAGGTAGGATTTTAGATAAGGAAATAAAGGCAAAGTTCCTAAATGTTATATGTTATGTGCCTGTAACTTAAAACAAAAATTCCCTAAAGTTGAGTATTAAATTGCTATATTTTCCCTGAGCTGGGAAATAAGTGCCATGTTTGAAAGGGCAATGGAAAGAAAAACAGGTGCCTGATAAACGTGTGTCGCCTCAAACCGAGACAGCAGGAGGGGAATATTGTCAGGACAAAATCAGGTTCTATAATATAAGAAGTTTATATTATATTAAATAATTAGACATCTCTATAATATGAGAAAAACATAAGCAATATATGAAAAATAGTAGCTTCAAATTGTCCATGGTAGACCATGTCTATAACTCAGCATTTAAAAGGCAGAGGCAAGGGGTCACTGCAAATATGCATCTAGAGCTGCACAATGAGACTCTGTTTCAAATGTCCATAACCAAATAGATCAGTCTCCCTCAAAATATATTTCATAAAAACTCAATATTTTTCTCTGGTAAGTGGTTCTTGATTCATGTGAAATATAATAGAGATTACACTGAGAATTACTTAAATTCTGAAGAATACTTACAGGCTGGCCTTTAAGTTTGAATTTATCCACTTAGAAGTAAATTGGATATAGATATTCAATTTATGTATTCCAGAAGATAATCTGCTTAGAAATCACCTGATCTTAGATGTTTTTCTACTTCTATATAAGAAAAAGTGAAACAGTGTAATTAAATTTCATTCATATCAATTTTGTAAATCTGTAGCTTAGTGGAGAACACTAGCCTAGAATAACAACAGCTCCAGGTTCAAGCTCCAGCACTGTGTGTGTGTGAGCATGTGTGTGTGTGTGTGTGTACATGTGTGGACATATGTGTGTGTTTGTAAAATTTTATAGTTTTTCTTTTTATTGTTAATTATGCAAAATAGTTGTCTCTATTGCAACATTATGATATGTTTGTAATGTAAATTAACAGAATTTACTCCTTTTGCCTTCTCTTGTTTCTTGCCATTTCCTAATCCCTTTCCTATTCCCAGTTAGTTTTCATCCTAATTTCTTGTTTGATCCTTTAAATATATATATATATATTCTACATATTAGAGAAAATTTGAAATATTCTATATAAAATCTTCAAATTTCATAAGAGTCTGGCTTATTTTGTTTAATATAATGATCTGAAGTTCCACTTTTTTTCCTTCTAATGACATGATTTTGGTCTTAATTATAGCTGTGCAGCACCCCATTATATATATTATAATTCATTTTTCCATTGATAGGTGACTAGACTGATACCATGACATGGAAATTGTGAATATAGCTGTGAAGTATAAGTGCACAGGTATCTTTATTGTATATTGCATTTGATTCTAGCAGTGGCATAGCTGGATCTTATGGTAGCTGTAACGTGAGTTTCTTGGGATCCTCCACACTGATTCCACAGTGACTGAAGCAATTTACAACCTCACCAACTGTGTATATAGCCTTCTTTTTACCTATGTATCCTAACAACTTGTTCTTTTTTTCTTGGTGACAGCCATCCTGACTAGGAGAGAACAGAATGTCAATGTAGTTTCCGTTTGCATTATTCGGGTTGCTAAGGATATTGAAATACACATGTATTTATTGTACTTCTTGGGAGAAGAGTTGTTACCTTCATTCATCTGGCTGTTGATTGGATTATGTGTCCATTTAGTGCTTAACACTCTATACTCTTTGTATATCCTGCGTATGAAGCATCTCTCAGAGGAATAGCGGTAGGGTCTGTCTCCAGTTGGGTAGCTCATCTCTTCTTTTGGGTGACAATTTATTTTATGTTTTAGAGCCTTTGACTTTGATTCAATGCTCCTTGTCAACTCTTACTATTACTCTCCGAGCCATTAGCATTCTACTTGGAAAACTATTGCCTCTGAATATCTCTTGAAGTACTTTCCTATCTTATGATAAAGTAAACAATCTCCAAAATATATTTCTTGAAAAACATCACAAGGAGAGTTAAATGCCTCTATTGGATACGGTTAGCATTCCTAGACAGGGAACTGTAGACTGGCATTTGTGATTATGGTTATATTCTCTGTGTTGTCACTGCAATCGGTGATATTTTCAAAAGTTGTAGTTACATATTAGAGTACTCAAAATGTTTAAGTAGTTTTAGTACTTGCTGGGTAAGGGCATCTTCACATAATAACAAGATATTCAGAGTGTTACCTTCATAAATTTAGCCCTCTGACTGCATCTTACAATTATCCAGATAGTACTAGCACATGCAGCACTGAAGTAGAATGGTTTCATCACAGAAGAGAATTGCTCTAAGCAAAAGAAACCCAGATAGGTTCAAAGAGTAGACAAACTGCTAGTGTTGATATTAGATTTTCCATGTGCCTCTGATAAGCTCTTATAGTGGTACTGGGTCAAAAGAAGTGAGAAGAAAGGGAGGTTTTGGTAGAAAAAATTATTACCAACCAAGCAGTTTCAGAATTCTATTTTAAAGATTCATTCTCGCCACTGTAGTCCTAGTCATCATTATGAAATGCAGTTGTCATCGTCTCCAGACGTCAAGCTAATTTACAAGGACCTTTATGAGATAGATTACTTATTTGGTTTTCAAAGTCCCAAAAAATTACTTACAGTAGTCTTTACCCAAAGATGATCATGTTCTTTATAACCACACCTTGTGGCTTTTTATAGCAACAGGATAAGATACAGCACTAAAACTACAACTTCACAGAATGATGTGGAACGTGTTCTGTTTCCCTGCATGAACTTCCCTACTGTGAATCCTGGCCATGGGCTTGGGCTACAATGCCGAGGCTATTGTAAAATTTCCCTTTTGGTCCTACCTCTTCTCACACATGTCAAGTATTTTTTAAGGAAGAATATTATACTAAAACAAATGCAGTTAAACAGCAAATAACTTTTTTTCAAGAAGCAACTTCTGCCATAGATGTTATATATTAGAAATTATCATGAAACTTTGCATTGGTCAAATGTAGCTTTATTAAAGGGTTACTGATCAAGAAACATGTAAATGCATTGCAAGGAAAATTGCATGTAAACAAGCAAAACAAAAACAAGGAACAACCCAAAACTAGATGAGAAATCAAAGCCAAATTTTCCCTAAACATTTGTGCAAAAATATCATACTTCACTCCAGAGGCAAAAATTAAGTAGGAACATATATATAAATACATCTGCTTGCAATGACAATTTAAGAAAAAGAAAGCCACAAACTAGATGAAAATTTGGAAGGGTAAATGAGAAGGTTGGCTGGAAAAAGGGAATGGATAAATGTTGCAATTAAGATACATTCTCAAACCTAAGTCTCTCTCCCCTGAAAATATCCCCTTTCTATGTTCTGACCTGACTTTGTGGGACCAGCCAAGGTAAAGAAAATGGCACAGTTCTCAGTATAATTAGATACTTAATAAATATTTTCTTCTCTAAGTATGTGTGAATGGTTTTATATCTGTGGCCATTTTATTCCTCTGATTGCCATTTGACTATTTCTAACTACTTGAGCAAATCCCCTATGATGGAATGAGGCACTCAACACAGCACTGATGATAAGATACCTAATTTCCCTAAGACATAGCACACAGTGTTTGCTGAGGACTTTAGATTTTTGCATGTATGATTTTGCTTTCTAAGTTAATAAAGGTTGCCTATAGAAGTTTTAGTATTCTGGTATATTTTTCATATGTGACTGTTCTCTCATCGGCTGACATATTTTGTTATTTTCTACTGAGGAATTTTCTGGAAAGAACTTCTGTAGACAGTTTAGGAAGGTTATAGTGTGTAAAAGATAGACAGTATTTTGATGATATTCAAAACTCTTTGCAGAATCACAATTTTGTTTTGACATCTACACAAGGGCACATTACAAACAATTCAAACTAGCCAATGAGCAACAAAAAGAACGTTGCCCTGGTGTCCACACTAGCAGTCCCATGGAACACCTTGTAGATGTTAAATAGAGATGATGGCCTCAGATGGGCCCTCTCTAGACCTGGGCTACTAACATCAGTCTTTAGGACTCATACAACTTATTTTCTGCTCCCCCCTTCTCTTCTTTGAAGCACTCAGGTTACAGATCTCCCTGCCTGAACTTCAGATGCTCAGGGAACCTCCACCTGACTTCCTCTGGGTATTTCTTTTTTATTTCCAATGTGACATTTCAAAAATTCCAACCACTTATATTCATTTCTTTCTCTTTGGTAATAAAGATATTAAACCCAGATGAATTTTTATTTAAGTTAGTTGATGGGTGGCTATAGTTCCATGTTTGCCAAAGCATAGACTTTAAATAATTTCCAAGATGCATAATAAGCTATTATTCATTTTAATGGCATGATTTAATTTTAATGTTATTAGAAAACAATTCACATTGCCTAATACTCGTCATTTTTTAATTAACCTTTAGCAAGATCTACATTTTTAAGTAGAGTCTCAAGAAAATTTACCAAATAAAAGCCCCATGGCTTTGTATATATTATACTATAGAAATATAAAGCTATATGAAGGGTGAAAATCGTGAGGAACAATCCTATATTGTGTTTGTCTAATGACTTCCCAGATGATTCCACTTCCCAGTTATCTGAGCACCCAGACATCTTCCTCTCATGTCAGTTCTTTGTTGACTTTTTGTTGCTTTATAAAATCTAAGAATTTTTTCTTATGCGATTTGTTCCAATAAAGTTTGTAAACAGACTGATTTTTATCGCTGTATTGGATTTCTCTGCAGAAACCTAGATAATCATTTAACAATATCCTATAGACACCTAAAATATTTGTAATCTTTCTTTTGGAAAATTAGACTATAGAATAACAAGTTTATTTGTGGCATTTTTATATTTACATAGTATAGTTTATCCTCGTTGTCTCCTTACATCCTGTTTCTCCTCCTTCATCTCCCTAACAAATTCCTATAACCAGTCCCTCTTACATTTTTGGAGCTCCAAGAGTCTTCACATTCTAGTACTTTCTTCTTCTCCATCCCTTAGGTTTTTGTTGGTTTTGCTTGTTTTGTTTTGCTTTTGTATTCTTTAAAGGATTCTAGTTTTCAGGCCTCCACCTACAATTAATCTGAACTAAATATACACATTTATCAGCTATGAGCTAGGATTTGTATATGACAGATATCATGGGGTGTTTGTGTTGTTGTCTTACTGAGCTTGAGTTTTCTCAATATATTTTGCAGTTTCAAATATTTGCTACAAATTTTATTTTCCTTTACATATTAGTACAATTCCATTGTGTTAATATACCACATTCTCAGTATTCCACTCATTTGATGATGACATCTAGGTTGGGTCTATTTCATTACTATTGTAAATAGATAAAATATAAGTATAAATGGGCCTATTATATATTATAACTGTGGTGGGTAACAAAGAGTCCTTTAATTGTATCCCTAGGAGTATAGCTGGGTTATGTAGTACCATGTTTAGTGTTTTGAGAAGCCTAAGCACTCATTTCCAAAGTGTCTACCCCAGGTTAAATGCTAACCAAAGGGTATAAGAGTTTCTTTTTTTAATATTCATTTATTACTTCAGGTTACATCTCCATCACACTGCCTTCTTTCCGCACCTCCCAGTCCCGCCCTCCCACCCTCTAGCCCCTATCCCTTCCATCCCACTCCTCTAGAGTGGTGTGTCCCAACATAATAGTGCCCCACCCCAGTTCAGCAGTCATAGGAGGGCCAAGAGCCTCCTCATACACTGGGGGCCTACAAGGCAGCACCACTAGGGCAAAGAGTCTCATTGACAGGCAAAAAAAAGTCTATGTTCCTATTCCCTTTGGAGCATTGGCTGTAGTATAGTTATCCAGTATTATATGGCTAAAATCCAATTATAAGTGAATAGATGCCATGTGCATCCTTCTGAGTCTGGGTTAGCTCACTCAGGATGAGCTTCTCTAGTTCTATCCATTAGGCTGCACATTGCAGGATTTCCTTGTTTCTGATGGCCGAGTAGTATTCCATTGTGTAGATGTACCACAGTTTTTTAATCCATTCTTCGGTTGAGGGACATCTGGGTTGTTTCCAGTTTCTAGCTATTACAAATAAGACTGCTATGAACATAATGAGGAAATTTCCTTGTGATTAGGTGAGGAATCATTTGGATGTACACCCAGAAGTGGTATGGCTGGGTCCTGAGGCAGAGCTATTCCAAGTCTTCTAAAATATCGCCAGACTGATTTCCATAGTGGTTGTACAATCTTGCACTCCCACCAGCAATGGAGGAGTGTTCCCCTTTCTCCACACCCTTGCCAGCATGTGCTGTCATTTGAGCTTTTGATGTTAGCCATTCTGACAGGTGTGAGATGGAATCTCAGAGACATCTTGAGTTGTATTTCTCTGATGATTAAGGATGCTGAGCATTTCTTCAAGTATCTCTCAGCCATTAGGGATTCCTCCTTTGTGAATTCTCTGTTTAGCTCTGTTTCCCATTTTTTTATTAGATTATTTGGTTTCTTGGCATTTAATTTCTTGAGACATTTGTAAACTTTGGATATTAGTCCTCTGTTGTGAGGTTGGTGAAGATATTTTGTTCGAATGACAGTGTCTTTTGACTTACAGAAGCTTTTCAGTTTCATTAAGTCACATTTATTGATTGTTGGTGTTCTGTTCAGGAAGTTGTTACCTGTGCCAATGAGTTCAGGGGTTTTACCCACTCTCTCGTCTAATAGGCTTAGTGTGTCTGGCATTATGTTAAGGTCTTTGATCCACTTGCACTTAAGTTTTGTACAAGGTGATAAGTATGGGTCTAATTTCATTCTTTTACATGTGGACATCCAGTTGAACCAGCACCATTTGTTGAAGATGCTGTCCTTTTTCTATCGTATGTTTTTGGCTTCTTTGTCAAAAATTTAATGACCACAGTTGTGTGGGTTCAGTTCTGGGTCCTCAATTCAATTACATTGATCTACTGATCTGTTTCTATACCAGTACCATTCTGTTTTATTACTCTTGCTCTGTAGTACAGCTTGTAACATGGGATGGTGATACCTCCAGACAATTTTTTTATTGTACAGGATTGATTTAGTTTTTCTGTGTTTTTTGTTATTCCATATGAAGTTGAGAATTGATTTTTATAGGTCTATAAAGAATTGTGGTGATATTTTGATAGGAATTGCATTTAATCTGTATATTGCTTCTGGCAGAATGGCCATTTTTATTATGTTTATCTTACCTATCCATGAGCATAGGAGATCTTTCCATCTTCTGATGTCCTCTTCAATTTCTTTCTTCAGGGTTTCAAAGATCTTGTTGTACAGGTCTTTCACTTGCATGCTTAGAGTTACTCCCGGGTATTTTATATTGTTTGTGGCTATCGTGAAGGGTGTTCTTTCCCTAATTTCTTCCTTGGCCCATTTATTTTTTGTATAAGAAAGGCTTCTGATTTTTTTAATTAATTTTTGTATTCAGCCACCTTGCTGAAGGTGATTATCAGTTGTAAGTGTTCTCAGGTGGAATTTTTGGGGTTGCTTATGTATACTATCAAATCATCTGCAAATAGAGATAATGTGACTTTTTTGTTTCCAATTTGTATCCCCTTGATCTCTTTTAGCTTTTTTATTGCCCTAGAAAGCACTTCAAGAACTATGTTGAGGAGCTATGGCAAAAGTGGACATCCTTGGCTTGTCCCTCAGTTTAGAGAAAATGCTTCAAGTTTCTCTCCATTTAATTTGCAGTTGGCTACAAGCTTGCTGTATATTGCCTTTATTATTTCTAAGTGTAGTCCTCATATTCCTCTTCTCTCCAGGACTTTTAGCATGAAGGGGTGTTGGATTTTGTCAAATGCTTTTCCAGCATCTAGCAAGATGATCATGTGGTATATTTCTTTCAGCTTGTTTTATGGTGAATTATGGTGATGGAATTTCATATGTTGAGCCATCTTTGCATTCCTGGGGTGAAGCCTACTTGATTATGGTGTATGATACTTTTGAAGCCTCCTTGATCATGGTGTATGATACTTTTGATGTGTTCTTGGATTCGGTTTGCCAGTATTTTATTAAATGTTTTTGCAACTATGTTCATGAGGGAAATTAGTCTGAAATTCTTTTCTTTGTTGGGTCACACAAAGGTGTGGTTTAGGAATCAGGATGACTGTGCTCTCATAGAATGAGTTTGGCAGTGTTCCTTCTCATTCTATTGTGAGGAAGAGTTTATAGACTATTGGAATTAGCTCTTCTTTGAAGGTCTGGTAGAATTGTGTGCTGAACCCATCTGACCCTGGGCTTTTTTTGGTTGGGAGATTTTTAATGACTGTTTCTATTTCCTTAGGGAATATAGTATAGGGCTGTTTAATCTCTTAACCTGATCTTGATTTAACTTTGGTAGGTGGAATCTATCAATAAAATTGTCCATTTTGCTTAGGTTTTCAAATTTGGTGGAGTACAGATTTTTAAAGGAGGACCTAAGGATTCTCTGGATTTCCTCAAGGTCTGTTGTTATTTCTCCCTTTTCATTTTTGATTTTGTTGATTTGGGTTTTTTTTTCCTCTCCCTTTTATTTAATTTGGCTAAGGGTTTGTCTATTTTGTTGATTTTCTCAAACAACCAACTCTTGGTTTCATTGATTTTTGTATTGTTCTTTTTGTTTCTAAGTTGTTGATTTCAGCCCTAAATTTGATGATTTCCTGCCTTCTGCTCCTCTTGGGAGTATTTGCTTCTTTTTTTTCCCCAGTTCTTCCAGTTCAGCTGTTAATTCACTAATATGAGCTGTCACAGTTTTCTTTTTGAAGGCACTTAGTGCTATGAACTTTCCTCGTAGCACTGCTTTCATTGTGTCCCATAGGTTTGTGTATGTTGTGTCTTCATTTATGTTGGATTTGAGGAAGTCTTTCATTTCCTTCTTTATTTCTTCCCTGACCCAGTAGTCAACTACTAAAGAGTTGTTCATTTTCCATGAGTGTGTAGGTTTTCTGTTATTTCTGTTGTTCTTAAAGTCCAGCTTTATTCCATGGTGGTCTGATAAGATACAAGGTTATTTCAATTTTCTTGTATATGTTAAGACTATCTTTATGTCCAACTATAGGGTCGATTTTGGAGAAGGTGCCATGCAGTGCTGAGAAGAAGGTGCATTCCTTTGTGTTTGGGTGAAATGTTCTGTAGATATCTGTTAGGTCCATTTGGTTGATGACCTCTGTTAGACTCATTATTTCTCTGTTTGGTTTCTGTCTTGATGACCTGTCCATTGTTGTGAGTGGGGTGTTAAAGTCTCCCACTACTAATGTGTGGGGATCTATGTGTGGTTTAAGCTTTAGAAGAGTTTCTTTTACAAGTATAGGAGCCCTTGTATTTGGGACCTAGATATTCAATATTGAGATGTCATCTTGATGAATATTTCCTTGAACGAGTATGTAATGCCCTTCTCTGTATTTTTTTATTAACTTCAGTTGGAAGTCTATTTTGCTTGATATTAGGATGTCTACTCCAGCTTGTTTCCTGGGTCCATTTGCTTGGTAAACCTTTTCCTAGCTCTTTACTCTGAGGTAGAGTCTATCTTTGTTAGTGAGATGCATTTCTTGTATGCAGCAAAATGATGGGTCTTGTTTATGGATCCATTCTGTAAGCCTTTATCATTTTATTGGGGAGTTGAGTCCATTGATGTTGGTGGATATTAATGACCAAAGGTTGTTATTTCCTTTTATTTTGGTGTAGGTGGTTGTTGTGTGTTTCTTTTGGTTTAGCTGCAGTGGAGTTTTTTGCTTCCTCTGTTTTCTTGGGTGTAGTTAACTTCTCTGGGTTGGAATTTTCCTTCTAAAATCTTCTGTAGGGCTAGATTTGTGGGCAGATACTATTTAAATTAGATATTGTCACGGAATATCTTGTTTTCTCCATCTATGTTGATAGAGAGTTTTGCTGGGTGTAGTAGTCTGACTGGGCACCTATGTTCTCTCAGGGCTTGTAGGACATCTCCCAAGGCCCTTCTGGCTTTTAAAGTTTCTGAGGAGAAGCCAGGTGTAATTCTGATGGGTCTGCCATTATACGTTACTTGACTTTTTTCTCTTATAGCTTTTAATATTCTTTCTTTGTTCTGTACATTTGGAGTTTCAATTATGTGGCCAGAGGAATTTCTTTTCTGATCTAATCTTTTTGGTGTTCTGTATGCCTCTTGGAATTTTATTAGCATGTCTCCCTTTAGGTTTGGGAAGTTTTCATCTATGATTTTGTTGAAGATGTTTCCTGGACCTTGGATTTGGGAGTCTTCTCTTTCCTCTATGCCTATAATTCTTAGGTTCTGTCTTTTCATTGAGTCTTTGATTTCTTGGATGTTATGGGTGAGAACTTTTTTAGATTTCTCATTTTCTTTGGTTGTTGTACTGATTTATTCCATCGAGTCTTCCACGTTTCAGTTCCTGTCTTACATCTCTTTGTCCTATTTTTGATATTCATATCTGTAATTCCTTTTCTGTTCCCTTGATTCTCCACTTCCATTCTTATCTCTTTGTGTTTTCTATATTACTTCTACTTCCAATTTCAAGACTTGAAACATTTTATTCGTTTTATGTTTTCTGTTCCAGTTTGTTTGTCTTTGTCTGCAAATCTTTCAAATCTTTTGAATCTCTCATTGCCTTGTCTTTTTCCTCTATTCATGTTGGGTTGCATTGGTTTGGAGGTCTCTAATGGTATTCTCCAATGCTTTTATTTGTAAAATTGAGGATTATTTGCATTCTTTCAGTATTTTAATTTCTTCTTGAAAGGACTCCATCATTTTCCTATGTATAGATTTGTCATCATTTTCATGTGTTTCAGCTGTGGTGGGTTGTTCAGGGCTTGCTGTGTTAACCTTGCTGAATTTCATTGGCGTCATTTCCCAGATTTTTGAGAGTTTTATTCTTTTGCTAACCTTTAACCATCTGGTTGCCCTAAGCTGATTGTTCTTGATGTCTTCTGGACCATTCCGTGGCATTGCCGGTCATCTTTAGGGTGTTGCAGTAACTGTGTGAATATTGGGTGCTCAGGAAGCTGGGAGGTACCTCTATATGGCAGTTGGGGCTGCCTCCCAAGACCCTGCAGTAATCAGACCTGTGGGAGACTGTACTGGTGAAAGAAGAGCAGCCCTCTGCTCTGTCTTAGCAGCATTGTTCTTCCCTGTGATTGTATATCCAGTAGAGGGACCTTTCTGTCCAACACCTTTCTGGGTAAGCCCAGATATGCTTGTGCCTCCCTGCAGGCTGCTGCATGGCTTTTGCCTGCCTCTGAGGCCAGGTCTGAGCTGGCCTCTGTCCTGGGTCCTAGGCCTGTGTCCCGCTCCAGTGGCCTCTGCTCTGTACCTCTGCCCCACGCAGAGGTCTCTGCTTTGGACTGGAGTCTGTGTCTCTTGCCACTAACCTCTGCTTTGGGCCCGGAGCCTTCCAGTTCCTGTCTTTTTGAGTGGCTCTTGCTCACTTCCCTGGCTTGCTCCTTGGCCTGAGTTCTGCTCCACAACACCCTGCGCTCCATGCTCCCAGATCCCCGCTGCTTGGGGGTCCATGCAGCACTGCTCCTTTTGCTCTGAGGACTGTGCAGCACTGCTTGGGTCCACACCTCCTGGGTCCATGCAGAGCTGCACCCTGACATGCTGCCTTCCACTGCCTGAGAGTGCCTGAGGGTCCCACGAGGGATTCCCCCACTGGTCCCTGGGTTCGGGGATATGACCCTGCAGGTTCAAGTTTCTCAGGATGTTGCTCAGCTTGTTTATATTTCTGAGATGTTGTACTTATTTTTCTCCAGCTCAAAATGTGTCACGGCCAACAACTGCCATCTTGGATCCTCTAGTATAAGAGTTTCTTTATTCCTATATATTACCTTATTTTTAAAATAATTCTTTCCCTGGCAATAAGACCCTTTTCACCGGTGTTACTGCCTTGTATGTACCCAGGCCCCAGGGTATGAGGAGGCTTTTGACCCTCATTTGACTTCTGAACTGGGGTGGGGGGCTATTATGTAGGGACACTCCACTCCAGAGGAGTAGGATGGAAGAGTTAGGGGGTAGAGGGTGGGAGGGAGGGGCTGGGAAGTGGGGAAAGAGGACGATATGATGGAGATGTAACCTGAAGCAACAAATAAATAAGTTTAAAAAAATAAAATAATAGCCTTTCTTACAAGGTGATAAGTGATATGAAATAACAAAATAGTTTTAATATGCTTTATGGTGTAGGTTATGGATATTGAACACTTTAAAAATATTTATTAGTCATGTTTACTTCTGCTGAGAACTATTTGTTCATTTTCTTGGCCTCTTTATTTTTGGGGTGTTTGGGAGGGATTATTTAATTTAAACAGTTTTTTATCTACATTAAGCATTATCTTCACAATTTTTCAAAGTACACAGACACACACATACAAACACACAGACACATGTACAAACACACACACGCAGACACACTCAGACATACACATACAGACACACAGACACATACACAGACACCCACACACACACATACAAAAAGTACCTAAGTGTTCTCTTGGGAGAGTGATGGATGAGACAGAGTAGAAAGGAAAGGGAAATGGGCAATGAACACTAATGACTATGAATTTTTTTTTAATGTGTGATGAAAAATTCCCATAAGGCAATGGTGATCATTGTACAACTCTATTGGCATACAAAGAAACTTTGTTTTTTAATTCAAAATAGATGAATTGCATGATACATGGATTTCATATGAATAAACTGTTTTGAAAGTGATACCAAAGATTGAATTAACTTGTGTACAATGATATAAAAAAGTGGGGTTTTATATAAAGTGCTAAAATGTAAATTTGAAGACATGTGTCTTCAAATTCACCTCTGAAGAACTCCTGAGTACCTTAATTAAAGTCAATTTTTTTTCTTGGAACCAGCTGGATCTCATCATATTTGGGATGCTAAGTAGGATCAGACTTGGTTAGTGCTTGAATCAGAGGACAAACAAGATTATAAAACATAACAAATAAGCTCTTATTAACCCCCTGAATCTCTATGGGATAGTTATTTCAATTATGTATGGCTGATTATTTCTCAAAATATATTGCATACTGCCAAAGAATAGGTAAAAGTCAATGGTTTGTGTTGAATTGTTTTCTATAAAGTAAGAAATTAAGCTTCAAATAAAAAAAGTATTTGCATAAAATAGAAGTCTCCAGAGCCACAACATATGTTCAGAATTTCCCTTTTTCTTCCTGTAAACACCTAACTTTTAACTACAAATGTAACCCTGGATCTAAAACATGTATAAAAATAGTCTTTAACTTTCTATGATACATGTTCAATGCCAGCTTTCCAAGTTCCTAAACTGTGTTGAATCTATGAGTAGGTTATCCACAATCAGCATGTGAACATCTGCTTTATGGTATTAACAAATATAAAAATGTGTTTAATGATCCTTCTTTCTCTTTTCTATGTACTAAGAGATCTTTGTCCTTGGAGTAGAATTTATAGGTGAAAGGAACAGGAAACATAAGATCATTGGATCGTAAACAGTGCTTTTCTGTAGATGTAGGAATTTGTCTTTCCTAGTTGATGCAACCTTTTTCTGCATAAGCTGGTACATTCTCATCAGACAGGCATCATCTTACTGTAAAGATTACAAGGAACTTCCTCTTTGACTCCTCAGAGTGTTTGAACAGTTGTAAACATGCAATTACTGAGAATAATTTGCCTTGAGACTACTGTGTCTTTCCTAAGTTGGTTGTGTTGTAACCAAGAGTGCTCACAGTGATACTTGACAAAACTTGTGGCTGAAGCTTTGATGCTGTAATCTGGAAATCTGATATTTCATATTAAATATTCTAACGAAATGTTAGCCTCTGACTGAGCACTGTACAGGGGCCATCCCATGTTTCATAAGTTTTTGTTGTTGTTCTATATTTTGATGCAACATATTGATTTTGCATTGCAAAACTGAAAATAAATCCAGGTTGGCTGTGTATAGTTGACCATCCTTAGTTGAGAGGACCTTTCCTTTAGGTGCCTTATTGCTTGTCATGCTTTCTAAACAAGAACCAAATGAAGGGGATTCAAGTTCACTTATATATGTATCTTAAAAATATCTAAGGCCTGGGTTATCTGATTCACTTATCATTTTAGTCCTGGCACATAGAAATTAAAAAAAAAAAAGCCCACATTAGCAGGCTCTGCAAGTGTCCTTAAGGTTGAAAATGGATCAAGGGCTCAGGTAAACTGCTTAACCCGGAATTATATTTTGCCTTTAACTTGACCTAGTGATTGTCAACTATTCAATGCTTCTGAATATGTTACTTTGCATGATTTTGTTTTCTTAATTAGAAGAATTGATTTATATAACCTGAGATAAAAATTCAGTGGTTTCTTGCAAATGTTTTTATTGTATCTATGAGATGACCAGTGTTTTAAATATTTCTAAGTATGTATTAGAAATCATCATACAATTTGTTGTGTGAGTTCCTTAAGGGAGATTACAGCATTAATAACAGCAAATAAGACATTGAAATTATAAGTCTTATTTATTATTAAATATGACTTATAGCTATATGGTTTTAAATAATGATTTTTTTCTGCCCAGTTGTGGCAGGTTCTGGAATATACCTTAGCCATTCTGCTGTCCAGTGTGAGCATTTCATCTACTGATTTAGAGATGAATTGTGTTTCTGACGATACCATATGGAAAGACGTAGAGCTGGCACTGTGGTGTGGAGGTAACAACCCTGGCCAAGTTGACATCAGCACTGAGAATCTGTTCAGTATTGAGGTCAGAGTTTTGACATTCCTAAAACTTATAATTAAAGATTATTTGAACTAAAATTCAACATTACATTTCTGGCATATTTAGAATTAAGCTAGTTGCATTAAAATACATATATGTTAATATATGCTTCAATCCCCAGAACATTTTGAAATTTAAAACAATTGTTCTAATAAGTACTATTTTTAAAATGAAAAAGAAACCTAGAAGAGGAAGCAGAATATCTTAACAATTTGAACATTTAATAAATTTCCACTGTGTATAAAATTTCTTCTGAACTTCATCCTATGGTTTCTTCTTAGTATATGTGAATGATATTTTTTTGCAAATATATGAACACATTGTTCATTCTAAAAATAAGATCTACGATGAGTTTCTGGTAGGAGATGGTTGTATTCTGAGATAAATTTTATTTATATGACAAGTCTTTGGGACTTTTTTTATACTTGAGGGGTCCAAAGCAGTAAATTCCAGGTGGAATGGCATCAGACCAACATCTAGATAGTCACCGCCTAATTCATAATTAAAACTTACCACAAAGACACACAGGAGGTCAAAATTAATACCACCAACTAAAACTATAAAAACTGGTCGTTGATTCTTTTAAAGTCACTTATACAGTCTATAGAATAAGGATGAAGAAGCAATCTTACAACATAACAGTGGCCTTGTGGGCAGAATCCATCCAGGTGGCTACCCGGATTATCCAGGAAAGTTGGATTAATCTGTTCCCTGTGTTTCCTCAACACTGAGCCACATAAGCAGGGAAAGTAAGCAGCCATTGGCATGCATAAGTAGTGCAGTCTTCTAAGACCCCCTGAGTCATACTGCTCTTTGCCTTTTAGTGAATATCTGTGTCATTCACTGAGTCCAATTTAAAAAAAAAAAGAGAAATTCATAAAATGGGCATAGTGATAATATATTATCAAAATTTGCAAAAAAGAAGTCTATGTGGGTGGGAGCAGATATGGGCATCAGTTAGGAATCATGCATACTGGGAATGTTCTATTCTTTCACACAATTAAGTATGATAAAATAAAATCTTCAGCTTATAATGATACTCAGTAATCAAGAATATTTGATTTATGCAAGCTATTATATTGCATAAATCCTCATAAGACTCTATTAATTGAGTATGTATAGGATATGTATAGGATAATATATACTACATACCAACAGTGACAAACAGATACATTCTCTCCAATCCAAGGGTTAGTAAGTGAACTGTGATCACGTTGATTCCAGCCATTGCTTTCCTGGATGGAAACTAGGGTTGACACAAAGCAGGGCTGGAAGGCAATGAGGAAAAGGATTATTTTTTCTATAGGAAGCACAACAATTGGATGGCTATATGGCAATAATAAAGTTTTGTCTTCACTGCACGTTTTATGCACTATAATTTAATCCAGTAGAAAGTGGTTATCCACATTTATTTTTACATTGATTTAATAATTATACTTTTACTTTACATGTATTAGTGTTCTGCCTGTGTATGTCTGTATACCATTTGTGTGCCCGCTGCCAATGGAGGCAAGAAGAGGTAATAAGACATTCAGTTGTGAGCCACTATGTGGGTACTAGGAATCAAAGCATGGTTTTCTGGAAGAGCTACCAGTGTTGTTTTGTTTTGTTTTTACCACAAAACCATCTTTTTAACCCCTGGATATCAGTCTTATGTGGTAAAAAATACTTGTTCTGAAAAATTGAGGAAGAAATCCTCACAACCTAGGAATAAAATACCCTCGTAAACAGGACAAAACACATTTAAAGTAATAAATATAAATAAATTAGAATGGAAAGGTTGTCTGCAAGTGTCATTAAAACAGTTACAAATCTGTCTGAGAACAGAAATTGTAAATTTTAAAACATATAAAATTCAAAGGACAATTTATCTAGAATACTTATATAACATAAAGTCATTAGAAATGGGAATAAAACTTTAAATCTCAATAAATGACTTGTTTATCTCCTAACTATTGAAAGACTAGAGAGTACGCAAGAATCACAAGGCACATAAATGTTACTGGCAAGACTACAAATCAATTTACAATTTTGTTTATAACTATATATTGAAATTGAAAGTAAGCATTATGATTCAATCATTTTCTCATAGGTACACTTGATAGAAAGACCTCCAAGTAAATACTGTAAGATATATAGATTAATGCTTATTATAGTTTTCTAGCAAATCAGGATGTAGTCAAATAGTATTTCTCATTGGAATATAGAACTTCTGTTATATCCATACATTATGATAATGCATGACAAGAAAAGAAATACAAATGAATAAAAATTAGCAAAGGATTTTGCACCTATAATTTTTCATGAAAGTAGCTAAACATAAAAATTATTTTAAGCTTATATGGGGATAAACTAAATATTTAATGACATACACTTTGTTGATAAAACTGAAGGAAAGCAAAAGGAAGGGAGAGCTCTATAGAGCTCTCTGGTTTATAAATAGCATCATCTCACTCCTGGGCAGTCTTGAGGGCCCATAAGATCTCTTGGGATATCCAGCAGTCCTAGTGGCTTCTAGTGATAATGGAGGTCATCTGCAGCTTGTAAGGTTTCTTAGCCATGCACCTTCAACTAGACCTTGTCCAATTCGGCCCCAAGTCCAAGCAATGCCAAGCTCCTCCTTTATGTGCTGCCAGGTGGCAGGCTGACACACTAAAGAGAATTAATACCTACCACAACTTTCACTTTATTCCCATTTATAATTCATCATTGAGGTAAGGTAGGACAGGAACTTAAGCAGGAACTCAAGCACAAGTCATAAAGAATGTTGTTTAATGGCTTGTATCATGGTTCATGCTCAGTCAACATTCCTATACAGCACAGGTTCACCTGCCTAGGAATGGTGCTGCTCACAGTGGGCTGGAACCTTTGACATCAATCATCAGTCAAGATATTTCTCTATAGATATGACCATGGGCGAAATCTGATTCAATCAATTCTTCTTTTGAAGTTCCCACTGCAACCAAGTTACGTCACATTGACAAAATAAACAACTACTTGACAAATTATCTGCAACCCAGATACTCTGTGAAAAGCCAATTTTATTTTATGTCCTAGAAATAATAGATATGAAACCTTGAATATAAATTGAACATATCCAACACTAGTTGGAAAGTAATTCACTAATCTAAATTCATCCAGGGTTTTATTATTTGTCAACATTTTGTAAAACGTACTTGAAGTTTTACTTTTTGTATCTATATATAATGATATATATGGTAAATTTTCTCTCAGTTCTTCATTTAAGCAGATTTAATTATGGATTAGTTAATTCAGCTAACGATTATCATATTTCAAATAAAGCAATGCTGTTAATAGTGTAAATATATAGAACTTATATTAAGTTTTTTCTCAGATAATTTAGAAAAGATCTCTAAATATTTCCTTGTTTTTTTGCATTTTGATATTTGTGTTGTACTATATGTAGGAAAACTGGAAAATTCATTATTTATAGTTTAGTTTGGACAGAATGATTGGACAATGAACTGCAGCATTGATTATTGAAGTTTCTAGCTGTATTTACTCAGACAGACATGGCACATGGGTATACTATTGAAGGTCAGTTATTATCAATAAGATAACAATTTTTGAAATAGGTACTTATTTGAATAAGTTTAACACCCACTTGGTTAACAATAGAAATATAGATATCTGTAAGTACCAAAATTTAATTTTCAATCTATGCTGCTATCAAAATAATATTAAGTCCTTTTTGAAAATGTCCTGGTTTGTATTAGTTACTGTAGCAATCAATTTCTTCATTTTTTTTTGTGAACTGAATAGGGAGCTGATAAGTAGGGCACCCCACACAGGAGGAGTAGGATAGGTGGGAGAAAAGAGAGAGGGTGGGATCAGGAGGGGTGGAGGTAGGGGACTGTAATGAAGATGTAAACTGAAGTAATAAATAAACATAAAAAAGAAAGGAAAGAGAGGCGTAAGGTAGATAATTCAGGCTGTTATATTTTAATCAAAAGATTATCACAGTTACGTATTGAATGAAAACGGTACAAATGGTGAAAAAGAGGGAATAGATTCTGCTTAAACATAGTTGCTAGGACCCCAAATAAGATGCTTAAGTAGGTGGTGCTTCTGTTTAACTGTTTTCTTTTGATGATATCTAGGAACCAGTTATGCTTCTGTATACTCAGAACAAGGTGGACCAAAAAGGCTGTGTGGGATTAAACTAAACAATGTTTTGTTGTTGTTTACTTTATTTTTTAACTTTTTAAAATTTATTTATTTATTGCTTCAGGTTACATCTCCATCATAGTTTCCTCTTTCGACCCTTCCCAGTCCTGCCCTCCGACCTTCTACCCTCTAACCCTTCCATCCCACTCCTTTGGAGTGCAGTGTCCCTACATAACAGTGCCCCACCCCAGTTCATCAGTCATATGAGGACCAAGAGCCTCCTCATATGCTGGGAGCCTACCAGGTAGCACCACTAGGGCAAAGTGTCTCATTGATAGGAAGAAGTCTATGTTCCTGTTCCCTTTGGTGTGTTCATTGCAGTATAGATATCTTGTACTATATAGCTAAAATCTGACTATAAGTGAATAGATGCCATGTGCATCCTTCTGAGTCTGGGTTAGCTCACTCAGAATGAGCTTTTCTAGTTCCATCCATTTGGCTGTAAATTGCATAATTTTCTTGTTTCTGATAGCTGAGTAGTATTCCATTGTGTAGATGTACCATAGTGTTTTAATCTATTCTTCAGTTGAGGGACATATGGGTTGTTTCCAGTTTCTAGCTATTACAAATAAGGCTGCTATGAACATAGATGAGGCAACTTCCTTGTGATTCTGTACATCTCCATCACAGTCTCCTCCCTCCACCCTCCACCCTCCCACCCTCTCCCCCTTCTCCCACCTATCTTACTCCTCCAGTGTGGGGTGCCCCTACATATCAACCCCCTCAGTTCAGCAGTCATATGAGGGTTAAGAGTTTCTTCTTGCACTGGGGTTGCTCCAGTAAGGCAAAGTGTCCCACTAACAGCTAACAAAATCTATGTTCCCTTTCCTTTTGGTCTGTTGGGTATAGGATAGTTATCCTGTACTATATGTCTAAAATCCAGTTATAAGCGAATACATGCCATGTGTATCTTACTGGGTCTAGATTAGCTCACTCGGGATAGGCTTTTCTAGTTCCATCCATTTGGCAGAAAATTGAATGATTTCCTTGTTTCTGTGAGCTGGCATACAAGGACTATACCTAGAAATAATAAAGGCAATATACAGCAAACCAGTAACCAATATCAAATTAAATGGGAAGAAACTTAAAGAATTTCCTCTAAAATCAGGGACAAGGCAAGGATGCCCACTCTCCTCATATCTTTTCATCGTAGTAATTGAAGTTATAGCTAGAACAGTAAGACAACTAAAGGGGACCAAGGGGATACAAATTGGAAAGGAAGAAGTCAAAGTATTACTATTCACAGATGATATGATAGTATATATAAGCAACCCCAAAAGTTCCACCAGAGAACTCCTACAACCTATAAAAACCTTCAGCAAGGTGGCTGGATACAAAATTATTTTTAAAAATAATACAAAAAATTTATACAAAAGATAAATAAACTGAGAAAGAAATTAGGGAAAAGACACCCTTCACAATATCCACAAACAATATAAAATACCTGGCAATTACTCTAACCAAGCAAGTAAAAGACCTGTATGAGAAGAACTTCAAGTCCTTGAAGAAAGGATTTGAATAGAACATCAGAAGATGGGATGTTCATGGATAGGTAGAATCAACATAAAAAAAATGGCCATCCTACCAAAGTAATATAGAGATTCAATGCAATTCCTATCAAAATACCCACAATTCTTTACAAGAACACAAAAGAACAATTCTCAACTTTATATGGAAAAACAAAACCCAGAACAGCTAATCAATAATGTACCATAAAAATTAACCCTTAAAACATGTAATAAAATGTGTGCTCCAAAGTAAATGAGTGATAGCTATTATTGCCATTATGTAAGACTTTGTTGGTGTCTGCTAGTGTTGGTGACCTAGCTTTTACATCAGGTAGGGTTCTCTAGAGGAACAAAAAATGATAGAATGAATATATATATATATATAATAGATCTCTATATAATTTGTTACAACATCTTACATAGAAATAGTAACATCTGTGTCACATCTCTGAAGCTGAGAACCTGATAGTTGTTTGGATCACAAGGTCGGGTGCCAGTCTGTTACAGAAAACCTGAGGAGTGCGAAGAACTACTGACTTGCAAGTTGGTGATGGAAGAGGCCTGCAAACACTAATTCTAATATCACCAAAGGAATCTGCAGCTGCAGGAAGGTACAGGCTAAGAAAACAACAAGCAAATGACCTGCCTTCTGCCATGGCATGTTTTTTTACTAAACTGGTATAAGAAAGTGCCACTCACATTTTGAGGTAGTTCTTCCTACATCAGTTAAAGAAATCAGAACAATTATTTAGTGACAGATCCCTAAAGAGGTGATTCCAATTTGACTCAAGTTGACATTAAAAACAGCCATCATAGTCCTGTTAAAGTACTTAATAAAATATTCCTAGAAATCATAATTTTCTAATTTTCTATTCATTAAAAAAGTCTATGTACTACAATTTTGTCCTTGAGCACGATATTCTCTATGAGATGACTTCACACAGCGGACTACTCTGTCTGCATAGCAGAACATACCAGGACTCCTGAGAGCCATAACCTGTTGTGGGGTGGCATTCTTGTTCACTTCTTTTGGCTTCTTTCATCTGAGTGAGTTCCTGCCTTTTAGTTTTGTGAGCACCACGTTCTCAGGTCCTGGGTATCCGGAGCTGTACATGTGTCCTAATCAGGCTCTTAGTAGTTCAATATGTCTTTGCCTGCAATTATGCTAGCCCCCACATGTCATGTTGTAATCTCAAGAATGTCTATCTAGGAAACATGGAATAGCAACCTAACACAGGCATCTAAATAGTTGGGAAGGAAGTAGAGAATGGATAGCAGTGGGATACTAGCTAAGAATGTGGCCCTGGTTCAAGGCCTTGTCTCTGTGTGATCTTGGCATTACATGGTACAACACTAATTAAATCATCAGGAAAATGTCTTGATCATCTGGTTTTATCTTAGTAATTTATGCCTTGTCCAAATTCTGTGTGATGGTGTTTGTTTTATCTTATATTTTATTCCATCTTATTTTTTTAAAAATGGATGAGTGAAGTGAATGAATGAATGAGTGAGTGAGTGAATGAATGAATGAATGAAAACTTAGCCACTGAGGTAATTGTTAACCACTGATCTGATAACTTCTGGCAGAGAGATCAGTTTTCTCTAACTGACACTGGGTATATTAACCACTCCAGACAGGCCTCATGTTCAGGATTATTTCACCAACATATAATTGGACATCACGGCTTTTTATGTACTTTTATCTGATTAGTTTTTTGGGGGTATTTTGTTTTTGTGTTTTTGTGGAGGGGAACTTTTGGTTTCATTGGGGGGGTTGTTGTTTTAAAATTTGTTTGTTGTTTTGAGAAAGTACTTAAAGTTGGCTGGGTAGGGATGGGAAGAGGGTCTGGAATAACTTACAGGAGGAGAACTATATGATTTTAAAATATATATAATTAAAAATTGTTTTAAATAATAAAAATTTAGGTAAAAGGAAGATAATGGTACAACCTATATGATCTTGGTAGTATTTTAAATGGAGAATGTTAGACAGAAGTTTTCAGAATGATATAGAACATTGGTTAAGATATTTGAAGATGAATCCAGAGAGAAAGATATCAAACTGATAAATCTACCAATTTATAATAATAGCTTCAGATATTGACAACAGCAATATGAGTTCTTCAAACTGCTTTGTGGGTAGTATAGAGAGTACACATGTGTGCTACAGTATACAAGTTAAAGGACAAACTTCAGTTCTGATGTTTCCCCCTTGTTTGTAAGACTGTCTTTGTCTTGGCTGCTGCATTAGCCAGGCTAACTGGCCCTCGGAATTCAGAAGACTCCCCATTCTCCACATTGCCTTTCCACACTGAGCCATGTTAGGTCACTGATGAATGCATTTTTGCATCTGCCTTTTACATGAATTCTGAAGATCTACACTCAGCAAAACTTTTACACATTGAACCACCACCTCCACATCTTTCCCAGTCTTGATGAGCTAGCTATGAGTTTTAATGAGTGCACTGTTTCCATCACTTTGCAACCATATCCTAAAACATTTCCAGAGGCTTGAAGGTTAGCCATTATTGTTTGTTCTCAGCATAACTGAACAAATGCTTTAAAAAGCAGTGATTCATGTAAGTTTTAAATAGCACATGGTATTATGTTGGTTTCATTTATTTTAGTCTAAGTATCATTATCTTTGAAATGTAAGCTGTGAATTAGCATGATAAAGTATGAAAATAATCATATCTGGAGATGGTTTAGCCAATATAGAAGATATAATAGCTGATATTTTTAGAGACTTATTGAATAAAACATACACCAACTCGGGGATCAACCATTGACTTACAAACCTAATTGCAAACTTGCTAGACTATCTCCTATCATAGATTGCAGACTAGCTTGAATTGAATTTCCATACATCTCAGTAGGAGTATAAAGTAGATTTTTCTGGTATCGGTTTACAAGTGATTATAACCAGCATGCATAATTGTCTTACTTACTCTATTATCCAAGGTTCTTTTTTTCCTCATAGAATGACATGAATTACATAGCATCCAGAGGACTCTTATTCAAAGATGGCAAAAAGAGAATTGATTACATCCTGGTTTATCGAAAGACAAGCATACAATATGACAAAAGAAACACATTTGAAAAGAATCTGAGAGCAGAAGGCTTGATGTTGGAAAAAGAGGTAAAACCTTTCCATTATCAGTTTTGTGGACTAATATTCTGTTATAGATATTATCAGTCATATTTTAATATATATGTTCTATGCCATGGAACTTTATAAAGTGTATTCATTTTCCCCAGTGTAAAGTAAATACATATGTATTTAAATACGTATTTACTTTTTCCTCTCTGTATCTCTATACTTTTTAAAATATTTTTCAAAGGATATGGGTATTTTTTCAGTTTTGAAAATTGAACATGCAATGATTATGCCCATACATAGTAATAAATTCTGTGTTAGAAGAACTAAAGTGTTGAAGGGAAAGAGTTTGCCAAAATGCTAAAATTCAAGTTTGATTGCTGGAAGTATGAGCACTAACTTTCACCATCCTCTTTCTTTTGTGTTTTTATAAGAATATTTTAAAACATCATTTTTTTCAGTTCCAGTAAAACAATAATAAGGCCTCTGGAAAGAAAACATAGGAAGGAAGAAAAACACACTTTTCATAGTCCTTTCATACTAAAATTGTCACTTTTGTCTTTTTAGTTGAAAATTCTATGGTTTAATTTGTTTTTTAAAAATCTGTTTTATTAATTTTTAATTATCAGTATGTGGTGTTTGCGTATGTACACATGAGTGTAGGTGCTCTTGGTGCCCAGAGGCATTGAGTGCCCTGTGCCTGGAATGAGGGGCAGTTGTAAGTCACCAACATTGGTGCTAGGAACTGAAATCTGAGCCCATTCATAATCCCTGAGCCATCTCTCCAGCTTGAGTCAAACAATTTTGGAACAGGTATAGGACAAACTCGGTGAGATCTTAAGATTGTGTGTAAAATATGGTGTTTAAGCTGTATTTCCAAACTCTTTGAAAACAGTTATCAGAGACAGTGCTATTTACAGGTGATGTTTTCATTTCTCCATGGGATTACCCCACTATTTTCCTTCAAATAATTATTTTTTAATTATATCATATCTCCCCTTCTCTGTCCTCCCTCTCGCCCCTCCCATGGACCTCCTTGCACTATCTCAGATCCATGCCTCTTTTTTAAAATTGTTGTTACGTACCCACAACCAAACACACATGTGCGTGCACGTGCACACACACACACACACACACACACACACACACACACACACACGTATATATGATTTGGGGACAAATCACTTGGTATTGTATAACTAACTGGGGGCTCTTTCCTGAATCACATTTTATCACATTAGAGAAAGAAAAATCCTTAATGTAAAATAAATAAATAAACAAATGAAAAATTGAAAGACAAGAAAAATGAAAATTCAGAGCCAGAGTTCTCTTTCCTTCTTCAGAACTTCCTAACAATTAGTTTCCTGCTAGTTGCCTCTCAATATGTTTAATCCACATAAACAGATTACTGTTAACATCTACAGACAACTTAGCTCTTTGACTCTACACAGTATCAAAACATGGGGATTTAGACAACCATATTTTAACAGAGTAAAAATTTAATTTGAATTTGTAACTACTAGGTTTTTACTGAACTTATTTTTAACATGCTAAGATAAAAAAACAAAGCCATGATGATGTTTTAAATTAAATATTGAGAAATGGGATTTATAAAAATGTTTCTGGGCCTTCTGAGATATGGTTCTGGAACCCTGTGCTCCTATCCCTTCCTGCTGTCACTCTGAAAACATGTCAGAATTAAATTTTTGAGTAACACATATTAAAGACTACTAAACTATTTCCCAGTATGTCCCCGAATAATTTAATTTGTTTGTACTTATTAAAATTCTTTTACTACCTACAAAACAGCAGAAACACTATGAGTTTACAATGAGTAAAAACGTGTTTGTGCACTGCCAAATGACACAAAACAGGAAAAGTGAAATTCTGATTTCAAATTTATCTGTTTTTTTTCTTTGTTTGCTTTTATTAGTCTTCCTGATTCTGGTAACTCAAAATACCTCCAGTCCAGTTTACCGATCATACCAAAAAGCATTTATTGAAAACAGAATATAATAGCCAGTTTTTATTCATTTGATCTCCTTGTGATTTCTACTCCATTCAAGAGAGAAGAATACTCCTAACTGCACCTGAGCAGATTATACACAGATTCTAGTGAATTGTGGTAGTCATGGCGCTCATAGATCTTCACCTGTTTATCCATTCACTAGATAATTGTGTAAATATCAAGCAAGCTTCTATGGAACCCAATATTTAAAGAAGGCCAAGTCTTTGTGTGTATTGAGTTTACTACCTATACAGAGACCAGACATACACACTGGCTTTCATTACAGACATGATCTCAGCTTCTCTCTGCTCTACTGGGTCTTCTCAGTGGAGTATTCTTCCTTACTCTTTTGAACTGCTATAAAAAAAATACTCCATTCTACATCCAAAATAAATATGCTTCAATCTTCATGGATATTTCTATATTCTTGTGGTCTCTGCTTGTTTAGATTGGCACATAAAAATTGTTCCATCTAGGCTACATAATTATAATTTTATCAACCCACCTTCCCTTTCTTAGGATTTAATCCACACAGTAAAGAGCTTGGGAACCTGGATCAGTAGGTGAATTCAAACTAACTGCCTAGAGGACTTGCACCTCTGTACACTGTTGTCATTCTATCATTAGTCTTAGTTCATCTCCCTTCTTAAGTGTTCCCTTGTTAAATTTTTTTGTTGTTGATGATGGTGATGGTGGAAAAGATTAGAGGAAACCTATTCCTCCAGGTTTCATATTACTAATGTTAAAGCTGAGGTGTGCGTTTTTATATTTTTCCCTCTAAAAATGCCTCATTCAATTTTATCTGGATAACAATAAGGAACTCTAGTTTTATTTCAGAGAGGAGAGAGGGGTGGTGGGGGTGGGGGCAAAAGGAGGAGGAAAGGGAGGAGACAATATGGAGAGAGAACTTTTAAATTTTGTTAGATTTTGACTACAAATAATGGATTAATTATGATGTCTTTATACCCATATAATAATTCAAATAAGGGATGTATCTGGGTGCTATGTGTAAACTGAAGGAACAGTCCTTGACTGTAAAGGAATCTCTACTAGAGAACAGAATTGGAATAAATATATATTGCAAAATGTGTTTATTAGATTGGCTTACACAGCAGATAGTCTGGTGATGGGTTATTGCACACAGGGAGAAACCAAGTGGCGGCACAGTCAACAAGGCAGGCACCTCAGCAGTCACAATCTGGGTCTGCAGGCCTAGAATATAGATACCTGGAAAATCATTGGTCATCAATCCGGATTGGAAAGCCAAAGGGTTCTGACATCATTGAACGATGACCACAGACTCAACAGAGTGGACTCACCAGTAAGGGACTAAGTTAGCTGGGCACAGCAGTGTTTTCCTTAGACTCCTTCATATCTGCACAGTCACCAGAAGGTGCACCCCACTCTGTTACTTTTCCAGGAAATACTTTCACAGACACACTCAGAGGGGACTGAGTATTAGTGTCTTCCAGCTCTCATCATATTGACACAAGATTAATGGTTACAGGGTCCATCTTAGAAAGACAGAAGCAGAATTCTACCCACACAGAGAAGTGACAACAAAACGTATTACTGTCTAGAAAAGAACTAGTCTTTTGATGGGAATATAAAGGAGGGAAAAGTAGTAATTGTAATTCTGAGAAATACAAGTAGAGATGTGTGAAGTTTAAAGTGTAAAGGAAGATTATGTTTTAAAAATAAATGCTCTCTCTAGTCTTTAGAATATTAATGGTAGTATGAAACATGTACTGGATAAAAAAAGCCAGTAGGGATGAAAGGAAAAAAATTTAAAAGAAAAGGGATAATTCCACAAAATGGTAGGAGAGGAGAATAAACATGAAATTATCAGGGGTAAACTCAGGAACCGTAGGGAATATCTGATCACAGGAAAACATACTGAGGGGAAGTCCAAGACCAGAAAAAGAGACCTGTTCATTGGAGGATATGGAGGCCTTTTAGGGAAAGCAATAAGAATGACTTCTTTGAGAAGACAGAGACTTTATCCTAGCAAGGAGCAGGTGATGAAGTAGACTAGTGAGAGTATTTATCGCTCACATGCTTGTCTGTGTGAGAGGTGAGAAAACTGCCAGGGAGGAAAAAGGACTCTGCTGAGATTGCTTGTCATATTTTCTATTCAGATTTTCACTTGTTTTTTTTGTTTTGTTTTGTTTTTGTTTTTGTTTTTGCTAGTAGGTTTAAATGAAGACATATGTGTAAGTAACATTATGCACAGTGATCAGGTTCTATTTATGAATATGTTATATATATGTATGTGCATCTAATAAATGGGGGGGAGGCCATGAATTTGAAAAAGAGCAAAGAGGGATGTGTGGGAGTATTTGTAAGGAGGAAAGGGGAAGGAAAAAATGATGTGGTTATATTAAAATCTCAAAAATAAAAGATGTCTGTAGGAAAGAGTAAGCAGGATGATTATAAAAATTCAAGAAACTCAAAATTTGTAAATTATATATTTGTATTGTATCAATTTACTGGTTGATTTAATTAAATAATTGTTTGTTTGTTTCATGTGTGTTCAATTATACCTCTGCTGTGTTTGTGCACTGCAAATGTGCCTCAACACATGCAGAGTCGAAAAAAACCTGCAGAAGTAGGTTCTCTATTTTCACTTAGTGAGCTTAAGAAATGAACTTGTTTCATGAAGATCAAACTCCCTCATAATATTTGGCTACAAAGCACCTTGACCCACTGATTCATGTTGACTTCCCCTTTAATTTAATTTTTAAAAAATGTATCTTTCTTGCTATAGATATTTTCACAAAAGACCTATGATCCTAATTTTTATAGTGATATAAGTTTTTACATTTAGTTCATTGGGACTTGATTCATTATTTGTGGTTTCATGTATAAATTAACCTGTTGTGACCAATGGTTTATAAGTAAATAATTTTTTTTCTAAGGCAAGCATTATATTACAAAATATATTGTTTCAAGATAGTCAAAATTTCTTGAAATTTCTTGTTTTAGTCTTCTAATGTTGATTAACAAATTATCAAAAATCTGACATTCTAAAATAAAACCCATTTTGTTCCCTCAGAATTTTGCAAGTGAGAAGTTTGATGTAAAGTAGTTGAGCTGTTTGCTCAGTTTCTCTACAGAGCATGAATCAGTATAAATCAAGGTGTTTCCAGGATGTCTTTGTGCTTGGACTTGGAAAACTCTAAAACATTCAGAGTTGTGGCACAATCAGTTCCTGAGAACTTGGTGCACATTCTTTTGTTAATTTTTTGTTGAATTTAACCCCTTAAGATGGCATCTTTTTTTTCTACATATCCACTCTATTTTCAAAACCACCAGTGAGGTATTTTACCTGCATCCTTATGCTACTGTTAATGTATCTTGACAGGAAGAGTACAGTCTCTTTTATGAACTCATACTCCACGGAGAATAATCTGCCTTCTTAGTTAAAGACATCAAATGTGGAATGTATCATAATAACCTAATTGTGTAGTGTCGTGAAGCATATTCATTTATCCCAGAGATTATAATGGGCAAGTACAATGAAGAATGGAGATTTTAAGGGCCCTGCCCACAGCATTTCTATAAAAAATATCAGCACCCTTCATTCTTCACTTAAGCAAAAAGCTTACATGATAGATTATAACGTAAGTATATTTTAAAATAAAATACTATGCTAATTTAGGACCCATTAGTATGCAAATACTCATAGCTCTCCGAAATATCAAATCCAGTTTTAAGGTTAGTGATAAAGAACAGTAGAAGAGCCCTTATTTGCCCTAAGTGTTAAAGGATGTCAGTTCAGTGACCAGCACTCACCCCTTAAAAAGAAAAAAATGCCTAAAACAACAACAAAAAACATTTTAAGTACTATGAAGATTTAGAATAATAATTAGTTTTTTAAGTTTTTGCTATTGAAAGCTATGGGCTTTAGATGCAATTTTGTTTTATAAATATTTAGTTAAATATTTAGGGCTTCTTATTAGAAAGAAAAATAATTTTGTGAAAATATTGCAAGACATGGATTCATTAGCTGAAATATGGAGGTCAGGAAATCTTCCCACATTTTACAAATATATATGCACCAGAGTTAAACATTGAGTATGGCAGAAAGAAGATCTCAAAGAGCCATTAAATTGTATGTCCATGTAAGCAGTTTCTAGAGGAAAGCATCATCTAGAGATGGTGTGTATTTGAGGACCATCTTGTGTAAAGGAAGGTGATCTGTCACTGTGAGACTTGTGTTTGTTAACTCAGTTCACAGCAGCAGTTTGCCTTGCTCCTAGAGGTGAGAAGTGCCTTGAGAGACCACAAGCTCTTTTCCTTGTCCTGTATCCAAATCTTGCAAAATGACTTTGTGAAAACATAATTTCTAAGCTTCCTTTTCTCTCGGGAGTCAGTGCTCTTCCTCTTCGGAATGTTGGGTGGAATAATTAAATAATAATGAGAAGTGTGAAGGCTGTGGGGGTTTTGTTCCTCTGAGAAGCCTGCTCTCAGTGGAGGTGAGCAGAATAGACCCAGATCAGCAGCTTGTGCTCTCCTAAAGCAGAAGGGAATCTTTCTGCCTGACAGCACCACGGTGCCACCACAGTCATCTCACCTGCTGCTACCTGCAGAGAAGGAGACCAGCTGTCTTTTGTGTTTTCAAATGGAGGAAAAACAAAAGAGACATTAAAGTGGGAAGCTATAAAAATCATCAGTTCATACTGATTAAAACGATCTTTCAGTGTGTATGCATTTAAAGCTAAGGCATGAAGATGAGACACATTCTAGCTGGGTGCACTTAGCCTGGCATTTTTACCAGTGATGGTAGTCACTGAAACGCAAAATCTGTCCTTCTAAAGCAGCCCCTTATTTGAGGTGATTAGATTATTTCACAACAAGAGCATGACAGCAATAAATTAAAAACCTGCAAGAAGCAATCTGTTCACAGTGCTATTTTGGATCCTGACATAGTGCCCCACTGCAGAATAGTCAGGCTTATCAGATTTCCTGCTTTCCTTATTTTTGTCCAGGTATAAGTTAGGCAGAATGTAGATTCAAAATAATTCAGTTTGGCAGGCATGGCAGAACACCTTTGTAGCCTCAGCTCTCAGGAAACTGTGGCAGAAGGAACATGAGTTAAAGGGCAGTTGGGTCACACAATTAGTTCCAAACAAGCCAAGGCTACATAGTAAGACACTATCTGCAAATAATCAATCGTCATAACAAATTAATAATAACCTAATGATGAAAGTAGTAGTAATAAGTGTAAATAAAATGGAAGTTAACTCATTCATCTTTTCAGTGCATGGTCAGAAAGTGTGACACAAAATTAGATTCATGGATATAGAAACACATATGTCTTCTCTTGTAGTACATTATAAAAGGGGAAAACATTATAGGAAAGAGGAAAGTGATGTAAGAAGACTTAGGCAGACAGAGGAGATAGCAGTGAGCGTGTGGAAGTGGTGGTCATGAGTCAGCAGTGGCGGACTGTCTGCTTATGGACCATTTTAAAGTAGTAGCTGGGGTGAAAGGTATATCTTTACCCCAAGTAACATTTATGCAAACACAAATTTTTATAGATTATATTCAATTTATACTATCAGAGAAAAAATTAGCTGTTTGACTTATATATTTTACATCAGAGTCCTTGGGGTGGTTTTGTTTTGTTTTTTGCTTTTCATTTTGTCTTTGTTTAAAAATCGTAAATTACTGCTGTCTTTATGCTTATATTACCACAAATCCGAGAATCAAATGTGTTCAAAACCAAAATACAAGCTCAGTCACAAAGAACCTAGCTACTTAAAGGGGAATTAAAAGAGAGGCAGATCATAGGGGTGTTTTATAATTCACCTTTTTTTAAACAATGATTTGGGATGCATACTGTCACTGGACAGCCAAACCCTGTCAGGAGCAGGTACTTCACAGAGTCAGTCCATAAACTTCTCTCCTTCAACTCAGAAACAAAGGCCCTTCATTTCTCAGGCAAAAAAAAAAAAAAAAAAATCAGAGGACCAAGAAATTTTTCAAACATTATAAAGATCACAAATGGTACAGTGGGAATTTGTTCTTGAAGATCTAGGATCTAAATAGCATGCTTTCGCTGCAATGCCATGTAATTCTAAAAGGGTAGTCAGGAATAAAGGAATGCAAATTGTGCTCTGTATGTGAATAAGTGGCTGATATAATTATAACAGTGAGCATCTTAATTTTCAATAGTAAGATTTTTATTTACAGTTGAAAATTATTTTCTACAGATAAAGCCAAAAAAGTATAAGAGAGCATGAAATGTATCTTTCATTTGTTATGGATGGAAGAATCATTTTAGTAGAGGGCTTAAGTTACCTATATTTCAAAATTTTATTTACTGATTTGTTTTTATTTTGTTGCACTATAGACCTGGAAGGAACATGCTAAGCTTGCCCCTCATTAGTTTATGGGCACTATAGCTGCAAAAGATTTTATTATTTTTATCATGTCTATATAAAAACCTTTCCATTGATTCTGGAGCAGTCATTACAAACAGCACAGTAATAGCAACATCACAGTCTTCTCTATTACCTTGATAAATGACAGATATCTAAATGAGCTATAAATATGTTTAAGTTGTTATTTGAATGAATAAGTAATTCTTGTAAACATTGTGTACTATTTTCAGCAATAATTGAGTCACTAGTTTGTATGTATGTGCAATGATAACTATGGGGGAAAAAGTCATTAATTTGAGAGGGGGCAACAGGGGAGTTGGATATGGAAAGGAGGGCTGGAAATTCTATAAATGAATAAAATTATCAAAAATAATTTTAACATTTATACTCATATTTTCTTAGTATAGGTAATATGCTTAATATTGGACTAAATTTAAAAAAATATTGAAACAACATACTATGTCTACCTCTAGCAGAGTCAGTTACAATATTCACATATTTACTTTTAATAAGAACACACATATTTTAAGAAGACAAGGTGCTTCAGAAATTATGCTGGCATAAGAATGTCTTTTTCCCCCCTGTGGTGATTTTCACAATGCTAGCCTCTCACTAAGCTGAAATTTGTGACAGACCATCATGTCAAAGATGTCTTAGCACTTAAATGGCCTATTTTCCTCAGAGTAGAATCACTGAACCCAGCAAATAGTTGGAGGATTTGACAGTTACTTCAAAACTGTAGCAGAAAAATACATTAATTAGTTAAAAATTTTCTGACGATCTTCAATGTTTTATGCACTCTCTGAGTGAAAATGAGGGTCTATAATCAGATGTATTTATCCCTCTCAGGTCTCTGAGGTGGTTGAAGAGTAGATAGCTAGAGTCTCATAGTTAAATTTTGAGTTGTTTAGGAAACAAGAGGATGTTCTGGATCTAAGAAGATGTTTTTAAAATTGTGATGCAAGTTAGTATGAAAGCTGAGTTAGATATAGAATTCTATACTCATGAAGATGGTTAGATAGTAGAATGTTAAAGTCAGGTGCCAAATACATATGGACTGGACATTGGGAATATATTCTAAGCCATATAACTCATAATTGTGGCCTATTTATTTCTGTTGTTTTGTATTGTATTTATTGTTATAAGAGGAAGAACCGTTTGTTGGACTGAAAGGGGGAGCTGTGGGGGGAAAAAGATATACCTTAAACTTAAAAAAAGGGAAGAGGATGGGGGTTTTGGAGGGAGAGGCTGGGAGGGTGGGAGTGGAGGGGGGAGTAGGGAGGGGATTGTGATTGAGATGTAACTTGAAGAAATAAAAAATAAATTATAAATAAAAGAATATTAACTAATGGATAATAATGTCTATTTCCTTGTACAGTAAGGACTCATTAGTCCTTACCCTTGGTAAACAACTATGACATCACATTTTTACAAAAGGAAATATTCTATTGAAAAAAATCTGCCAAAAAGAGGACATCAAATATGTTATTTCAATTGGCAGGGATTGGGAGAATCCATAGAGGAGAGGGAAGAGAGAAGCTTATTTTTTGACCACGAGAAGGGAAAGCATTAACGTTCTTTTGTGCAGGCAGAGATGAGTACCATGCCTTAATAATGGCTCACATGTTTCTTTTCAGGGGAGTTATCATGATCTGTGTGGAAATTCTAAGTTTGTGTTATCGAACGGCCATGTTTGGGATGAGTAGCTTCCTTTTATGGATGCGCATCAGGCTTCAACTCAACTTTGAATGAAACCATTTCCCTTAAAACAACTTAAGGAAACTTTTGTATTCAGGAAGTTTGTTTACGAGTGTTATATATTTATAATTTTCAATGGCATTAAATTTTAAAAATAATTTTATCAATAATTTTCAACAGTATAATTTCCTTTTATGTAAATGAGAATGATCCATACATACCCACAGAGATGTTTCTTCTTTTGAAATAAAACTATGATAGAATGTCATCAGTTCTGATTCTAAATAATGATACCTTTGCATCATCCTTTTTCAGCCAGGGATTGCAAACTCCGACATCATGTTTATTAAAATTCACATTCCGTGGGATACATTATGCAAATACGCAGAGAGACTAAACATCAGGGTTCCCTTCAGGTACTTTTATATATTATTTCATTTTCTCTAATGTTATTAGGGTGAGTCTGTCTTCTGTAACACCTAACAGCAATAAATGTGGTCCTTTATTCAGAGAAAATTATCTCTCTTTTAAATTTAAGGCTCTATTAGGCAGTTTTTCCTCTAAATTGTTTGAATAATATGGTAAGTTTTATGATTCCCTGGACATGCAATATCATTTCAAGTCAGACTTGCCTAAAGAAGAGACAAAATAATTATTTTCATATTTCATCTTTAAGCAACTCCCAAATCAATCCCCATTCTTATCTCATGGGATTGTAATATAACTCTGGTAATGGTTAGCAAGAGTTGTTTTTCAGTCCCGGTCATCCAGGACAGTTTCTGAGCTCTGTCCTCAATATCAATCAGTAAAGGATAAAAATAGATGACCTTCTTTCAAGGATCTTCGCTCCTTTTGGACAAATAAATGGGGTGCCCTTGCTGGAATATCTGGTATTCAGTGTAGAATGTAGCAACCCCTCTGTCATGTCCCACTGTAGCATTTGTGGTGTATTCACACTATATGCAGAATGTCAACTTGTATTGACAGTAGGAATGTTTCCTTGAATGTGGAGTTCAACAGATGCCATCCTGCTAAGAAGGAGTAAAATGTTCAGAGAGAATGATACTGAAAATAAAGGTACCTTGGTAAGTGTAAGTGAACACTGA
This sequence comes from Lophiomys imhausi, assembly GCA_907164525.1. Taxonomy (NCBI): domain Eukaryota; kingdom Metazoa; phylum Chordata; class Mammalia; order Rodentia; family Muridae; genus Lophiomys; species Lophiomys imhausi. Next base: position 3,294,157 of record CAJQZJ010032130.1, read on the forward strand.
GATCAATTAAAAAGCGTAATGAAAATTTCTGAGTCAGTAGCATGCAGTAAGCCAACCCTGTAACACACTAAAAGTCTATGTCAAGTCTCAAGAGTGTTCAGTATAAAGGAGGAGCTGATTGCTAGTGTCTGTAGACATTTGAAACATCTCCAGCCCTGAAAAATGCAACTTCAGTCATTGTGCGGAAATAAGCAATTAAGTATTATTTATATTGAATTCCCATTATACTAGTATGAATTTAAGTTACCTAGCAATGATTTAAAACTGCATGAGGATATCTAAAGGTGAGATACAAATACTATGTGTGTATATCCATACAATACTAAATATAAAGTATATACTGGAGCTAATTCCTTTAGAATGTGGAAGAATCAATATATAAAATTATCATGTATCATCTACATTACCATCATCTTCATTAGCAAAAGCATGTGGTTTATTAAAGAACAATATTTTTATTATTGCATTAGTTATTCATTCTAAATAATCCATGAAAATATTTACTTGTGAAACTTATTAAATTCTACAAAAAAGCTACAAATTTGAGTCAGCATGATGGCTCAGCATAAGGCACTGGATGGTGAAAGTGAGGATATGATTTTTTTTTAATAAATAAATTTATTTATTTGTTGCTTCAGGTTACATCTCCATCATATTGTCCTCTTTCCCCATTCCCAGCCTTGCCCTCCCACCCTCTACCCCCTAACCCTTCCATCCCACTCCTCTGGTGTGGAGTGTCCCTACATAACAGTCCCTCACCCCAGTTCAGAAGTCATATGAGGGCCAAGAACCAATGCACCAAAGAGGATGTGATTTTGATCCCTAGTTCCCATATGGAGGAAGGAAAGAATTTCCCTCTGACCTCAGCATGAGTGTCATAACACCCATGTGCTTACGCATGACAATAAATAAATAAATAGAAACAAACAGGCAGATAAATAAATAGAAACGGCAGGCAGATAAATAAATGAATGAACGAACAAACAAACAAACAAATAAATAAATAAACTGGGTGTGGTGGCGCATGCCTTTAATCCCAGCACTTGGGAGGTAGAGACAGGCAGAACTCTGTGAGTTCAAGGCCTGGTCTACAAAGTAAGTTGAGGACAGCCAGGGGTAAACAGAGAAACCCGACCTCGAAAAACCAAAAAAAAAAAGAACAAATAAATAATAGAAACAAACAGGCAGGAATATAAATAAATAATAAAAGTATATCAATAATAGTTTATTTAAAAAGAGAAAGAGAAAAGGTAAAGCCTGAAAATTTCAAATAAGTACTAATACATTCATGCCAACTTTTGTCTATGTTTTAAAAAAATGAAAGAAGATATTTAAAATTCAAATTTAGTGTATGCAAAGCAAGCATTGAAATTTTAGATCTGAATTTAGTATTGGAATATGGCAAGCACATTTTAAATCTTTCCAAAGACTGTGGCCGCCTGTGTTTTACTCTAGATAAAACAGACCTGTTACAGAATATATGTAAAGGGTATTCCATGATACAGGCTGGATAGACCAACCATGACTTCCTCACACTGAAGAGATTTGACTTGGAACCTGGCAGATGGTCAACCCACAGAGTAAGGGGACACAGTAGTCTCAGTCTGGTGCTTAAGGCTTGGAAGGTTCCTGGAGAGGGACTGGCCCTCACTCCACACTGAGAGCCTGAAGCAGCTATGATCTGATGTCACCGAAAGGTGGCAGCAGCAGTATCAGCACCACAGATGAACTTGTCAGCAGAGCAGGGAAGGCAAAAGCAAAGCAAAGCTTCCACCTCCCATTTCATGCCCTTCACTGAGATTCTGGAGTTCTGATGGTAAAGAGAATGGGGCATTATAGAAGTCCCCAAACACCAGATCTATGAGTTTCACTGAGGATATAGATTAAATTACTCAGAATATAAGTTAACCTTTTTACCTCTGAAACCAAGTGTGTTACACTTCCTCTTTTTTTTAATTTATTTTTTTATCTCTTCAAGTTACATCTCAATCGCAATCCCCTCCCTACTCTCCCCTCCAGTCCCACCCTCCCACCCTCTTCTGCCTCAACCCACCCATTCCCTTCCTTTTTTTTAAGTTTAAGGTATATCTTTTTCCCCCCAACAACTCCCCCTTTCAGTCCAATAAATGACTCTCTTATAACAATAAATACAATGCAAAACAACAGAAATAATTAGGCCACAATTATGAGAGTTATATGGCTTAGCATACAATCCCAATGTCCAATCTGTACATGTTTGGCACCTGACTTTAACATTCTACTATCTACCCATCTCCATGAGTTTAAATTTCTTTACAAATCTCTTTCCCATACTCATGTATTTTGCTTTGTTTTATTTTGTTTTGTGGGCTACTGAACTTAACCAAGGCTGTCCACATGACCACAGAGGTGGAACTATCCACTGGTGGTCTTACCAATAGGTGCATAATTGAAGACAACTAATGACTCCTCCTTTCCAGTATCAATCAATAGCTAATATTTCCCCAGGGAGGAGTAGGGCCCCATGAACTTCTCCCTATCCATGAATGAATGTTGAAATATCTGGTCTTATGAACACCTATTCAGGCAACAATAGCGGCATTCAGATTGCAATGATTGTACAAGTCCCTAAAAATAGTATTTCACACCCTTTCCCTCTCTCATCTGATTTGTAACATTCTTCATGCCTCCTCTTGTATGACATTCCCTGAGCCCTAAAAAGGGTGATATGTGTCCTGTTCAGCCTTGAACACTTATTCTCAGCACAATGTGCTGCCCTGAGCTCTCGTAGCTATTCATTGCATTCTTGATGTTCATTTCAAATCAACCAGATCATCCTGTGGGCATGTCTGTGGGTTATTTCCTTGATAGATGGTTGACGTGGGAGGCCTGAGCCCAATGTATGCAGTGTCATTTCTAAGAAGGTGGTCTATGTTTGTTTAAGAAAGCAAAATGAGCAAGCTATAGGAAGGAAGCCAGTAAGTAGTAGTCCTCCATGGCCTGTGCCTGCAGGTTCTTACCTTGAGTTCCTACCCTAATTACCCTCTGTGATAAAATATTACATGGAGGTATAAGATGAAATGAGCCTTTTCTTGCCAGGTTGCTATTTGCTTGGTGTTTTATCATGGCAACAGAGAGACAGTCTAGGACAATTGGATATGTGTAGAAGAAATTTATAGATAGATTGGACTTAAACTTTATATAACACATAAACACATAAGCCAGTTAGTGTGTATTGAGTTACAAAAGACAGACTTTCAAATAATTAAAAGCAATATATTCAAAAAGAATCAATGCATTTTAGACAGCTTTGTTATATTTCATATATATGCTTATATATATTTGTTAAATTGTCATTAAATTGTGAAATTAAAGGCATATAAATTTATTGGCCTTCATGTTGTAATGTAATGGCTTAAAATTTCAAAAGGCTTAATTAACTAAGAATATGCAAGTGGAATGTCTATGTATTTAATATTGTTGAATACTGTCACTTTCTGCACTAACTCTATTTTCTTTAGATCATTTATTTTCTTTTTTTTTTTTCAGGAAAAAATGTTACTATACTGACCACAAGAACAAATCAACGAACAGGTTGGTGAATGATGCATATCTTTATTACCAATTTGTAATTTGCAAAAACATAAAGAACTCATTTGATTATCCATATCATCCACTACAAATTTTAGATAGAAAATTGTTGATTTCTTGAAACAATTTTTAATATGATTTGTCACCAAAAAAAAACCTATTTAATTTGTTTCAAACACTTAGCTTTGTTTCTCAGTTTCATGGAGTGTTTTGTGAGGGGTAGGGATCAAACACTAAAAGGCATATGAGATTATACAGAATGAGTATCACGTGAAAAGAAAATTTCTTTTGGTTGCTTATCTTTATTTACATTTTCACTTGAAGAAAAGATTTATTTGATTTGCTTTGTTTTTTAATTCAGAGGAAAAATATAATGCTGTGTGTGCAAATGGCAGACACAACTGATCATTATTTACAATATTTTTAAACACAGTTTAAAAATTGTAGAAAGTGTAAATTTTATTTCAAGTGTGCACATTTTATTAGTGATTTTGCTTTCCTGAAATAGAAAAGATGATTGTGTATTGTTAATTCTGGTCAGTAAACACTAAGGGATACATAATGTCTGGGCATTTATCTAGCTTCTGAAAATCAACATATCTCTAGGCACCTTTATAGAAAATAACTAAAGCATTATAATTGCAACAATTCAGTTTTCATTTACAAAGCCTTTTCATGTTCAAATATTAAGGCATCATAAAAATATCCTGCAAGAAAGACAGAACAAAAAGTAGCCAGTGTTGCAGATAGGAGAAAATAATATACCCTCTACAGTTCCCTTGCAGTCCCAACCAGAGCTTTCACAGATGCTTCAGCAATTGGCAGTTTGCATTTCAGTCAGATTCTCTGAGCCCTTTGATCTATATTTTTGTTTACATAGGATTTTCTTACCTTTCCCCCAGATTTTAATAAAACATGCTAAAACTAGGTTGAAAGTAATCTTCATGTTTTACCAGAAAATCCAGCATTAAAAAGATGGGACATAATAAACAAATATGAGTGTTGATAATATGATAAATGTGATGTTGTCAGGGTTTAGAGCAACAGAAACAATAGCACAACATTCACTTCTCACTGTGTCGCCATGACTATTTGAACACATGCTGCAACATTTCAACTGTCCATTCAGTTCTCAAGATGTTACTTCACGTAATAATGGAAAAACTAAACAAGGAATGAGGAAAGAAATTATTTACGGTCTACAATCAGGTTCCAAATCCGGGGTTGATGATATTTCACCATCTGAGACCATTTTTCCAATTTCAGAAAATGTTTGTGAACGTCTAAGTAGGTAATAGTGTTTGTTTATCTTCTGTTAACAACAGAAGGAAACAACTTAAAGTCCTCTGATAAATATTAGACAATCACTTCTTTCTAGAGTGTTATAATTCAGTCAGAGATCATAGGCGATTAAGTGCTGCAGCTCATCTGCATTACCTAAGTGTCCTTGGAGGTTCTCCTTTGGTTTGTTCTGACTATTTGCTGACAAAATTGAACAAATGGGAATACTTCTCTTTAGTGCTGAAAACATGAACTCAAGAGCTGTTTTGTCTAGTTTCAGAAGTTGGCAAATCCAGCTGGCCTTGGTCATGTAATGTGCATATTCCATCGCCTTTTAAAAGCAAAACTGAATTTTAAACAGCTAGAGACATTGAACTGTACTCTAGAGTTTTCTACAGGTCTTTGCATTGGCCTTAAGATACAATGATATTTTATTAATTCAGAAGGTGTCTTTATAATGAGAATCAACAAATTGAACACCTCAGAAACTGCTTGTTAGTTTAGGTTTAAAATAAATGTTGCAGTCCCTCCGAACTGAACATGATTGGCATCATGATGGTGGTCTGACATGGTAAGAAATCATCAAGATTTTTACACCCTAAGCTTTCCTTTTTTAAAATGTTTATTTATTTCTTCAGGTTACATCTTCATCACAGTGCCCTTTTTCCACCCCTCCCAGTCCCACCCACCCACCCTGTACCCCTACCCCTTCGATCCCATTCCTCAAGAGTGGAGTGTCCCTACATATCAGTCCCCTGCCAAACCCAGTTAAGCAGTCATATGAGGGCCAAGAGCCTCCTCATACACTGGGGGCCTACCAGGCTGCACCACTAGGGAAAAGTGTCTCATTGACAGGAAACAAAGTCTATGTTCCTGGTCCCTTTGGTGCATTGGTTGTAGTACTTGTACTATGTAGCTAAAATCCGATTATAAGTGAATAGATGCCATGTGCATCCTTCTGAGTCTGGGTTAGCTCACTCAGGATGAGCTTCTCTAGTTCCATCCATTGGCTGCAAATTGGAGGATTTCGTTGTTTCTGATGGCTGAGTAGTATTCCATTGTGTAGATGTACCACAGTTTTTTGTTGTTGTTTTGTTTTTTTTTTTATCCATTTGTCTGTTGAGGGACATCTGGGTTGTTTCCAGTTTCCAGCTATTACAAATAAGGCTGCTATGAATATAGATGAGGAAAAGTCCTTGTGGTTTGATGAGGAATCATTTGGATGTATACCCAGAAGTGGTATGGCTGGGTCTTCAGGTAGAGCTAAGCTTTTCAGAGGCAATAGGCAACTTGGTCCTCAGACAGATCCCTTAACAAGTAGGGGTGGGACAGTCTCAGTCATGAACTTTGTTACCTATCGGTAGGATATTTTACCATAGTGGAGCTGCCAAGTCAGGCCCCAGAGCAAGAGGAAGCTCTTAGCCCTCATGTGACTGATGAACTGAGGAGGGCTGATATGGGGGGGGGGCGCACACCAAAGAACAGGATAGGTGGGAGAGAGGATAAAGGGTTGGAGGAAGGGGAGGAGTGAGGGGATTGTGATTAAGATGTAACTTGAATTAATAAATAAACATATAAAAATAAAGAAAGAAATAAAAATTCCTGCTTGCTTGAACTAATTCTTAAGATATAGTATTTGCTGCCTGCCCTTTGCTATCTTAATTTTTTCTGAAGTTCAAGGAACTCACAAAATCCAAGTTAAGATACATTATATTTTTATCTAGAGCTATTTTGTCCTGCTACTTTGACTTCTCTATTGCAGAAGACACCAAACTCCCCAGCAGCACACCCTATCACTGTGGAAACGCTGCATGGTATTTTTAAATGAAAACAGCTGTTGTTATAGTAACAGAATTTAGATTTTCAGAATCAATACTGAAGGTCAGTCTTTTGTTTTGATTTATGTTTTACTCTGTAAAAGAAAAATGATGAAAATAATTTAATTAGCATATATAAGATTCATTTACATGCAAAATTCACTCTTATAAAGAGTCAAGGAGTGATCTATGTTTACATATGTACACATATATACAGCTTAAAATAGTATATCATGCTGCTATTTAAAAATTCTCCTTCCTACATTCACTTTTATGTAAGGTAATTTAAAATATCTTCTACAGAAATATCATTTCTCTGAAAGAGTTTAAACGTATGCAGGACTTGATTTACTATTTATTTCTTCTGGGAGGAAACAGAAGTGTGTGTGTGTGTGTGTGTGTGTGTGTGTGTGTGTGTGTGTGTGTGT
>CAJQZJ010032130.1:3301262-3314963 GCA_907164525.1 Lophiomys imhausi
TGTGTGTGTGTGTGTGTGTGTGTGTGTGTGTGTGTGTGTGTGTGTGTACATAAGTATGTAGTGTGTATGTGTGTATGGTATAGGTTCATGTATGTTTGTAATGTAGGTGTATGTGTTTACATGTATACATCCATGTATATGCATGTACATGTGTGTATGTATATGTATGTACACATGTGTGGTGTGTGAGTTGTATGTGTTTGAGTGTGTATCTGTGTATATGTGTGTATACATGTGCATGTGTACAAGTGTGTGCTTATGTGTGTATGTATATGTGTATATGCATGTGTGTACATGTGGTGTGTGATTTGTGCATTTATGTGTGTATACATATGTATGTGTGTACATGGGAACATGTATTTGTATGTATGTACAAGTATGTGTACCTGTGTGTGTGCATTAGTGTATACATTTGTATGTGTTGTGTGAGTACATATATGTGGCATGTGTGTGTGGTAGGTATCTGTCATCTTGAATATTTTTTTCTCTAATACTTGAGAAAACTGTCACAGAACATGACCATTGCTCTGGAATACAACCTTATCTAGTTCTGAAATTTGACTTCATTCCAGGGTGCAAAATTATTTCAAACGAATCAAAAAGTGGATGTCCCAAAACCCAATGGTTCTTGACAAGTCAGAGTTTCCAGAGCTGGAAGAGATGGACTGCTACACTGGCCCTTTCAGCAGAGGCAGAATTCACCAGTGAGTGATCATCTCTATTATCCTATGTCCTGGCTTGCTACTTTTCATCCTTTAGGTTGTTTATAATAGATAAATAACTGGGGACATTCCCATTGGTCACCAAATAGGTCAGACAACGTATAATTGTATTACAGTTTATATTTAATCTAGGAACTCACTAAGTGAACATTTGATTCTATATTAATTTCAAGATTCAGAGATGGTCAAGTAATAACTAAATATTAACCTATAGTCTGGTAACCTAGATATTCTTTAGACATAATAACTAGAAGGGATGCAGAGATGGCTCAACAATTAAAAGCACTTGACCTATCACAGAGGAGTTTCCAGCACACACATGGAGGCTCATGGCGGCCTGTGAATCCACTTATAGGGGACCCAGAGCATACATGTGGAGCCTTGTAACTGTCTGTGACACCAGTTACAAGGGATCCAACAGCATCTCTGGCTTCTGAAAGCACCACTTTTTTCTTAAAAATATATTTAGCAATTAAGCAATTTGATTTAATCTTATTAAATTTCAATAATTGACAATTTCTTTAGGGAAGGCTGCCTGTCTCTAACTTTCTTGTCTTTCTCTCTCACTCTCACTCTCTGTCAAGTCTTTTTTTCTTATCCTTGCCTTCCTTCATATCTGTTTATTTGTCCATGCTTTCATTCTATTATTGTTTACAGAGATTTTACAGCTCATTAATATAAATACAAAGTTTATTATGACATATATTCTCCCTTCTGCCTTCATGGTCCTCTTGGTCGAATGGTATAGACAAGAATGGAATTGTAAAACTAAATAAAATAAAGTAAACATGGAGATAGAGAAATATGGAATATAGTATAGGACCGAGGCTCTGGACCCCACAGATGTCATTCTATATGTCTGGATTATTCTGGGATATGAAAAAAATGAAATTCCAGACCAATCTATACCACAGCCAAAAATAAGAGTTTCTCCTCAAAATATCCAGTTCGTTTTATTATTTAATCCTTAAGATACACATAAAACAATCCTTCATGGACTCCCATGAACAGAGAGCTCAATCAGGGGCTGTCATCAGCTTTCTGTTGTACTTTCACAGGATCTCAAAGATCTGTGTTTGAGCCAAAGAAGATGAAACAAAAAGGCCTTCTCGTTCTTTGAAAACTCAAGGAAACAGTTCAGTCTTAGAAAAACACCAATCAGATCATGAAAACATCTGGCTTATACCTCCTAGGTAGTGTCCCATTGGTACTTATTATTATAAATTCAATTTATGATGATTTTGAGAGCAGGCTGCCATATGGGCAACCCTGGGAATCTCTCTCACTCTCTCTTCTGCAGGATCCGACTGTTACATAGCAGCTACACAAGTCTTGGGTCCATGACTCGGCTGCTCTCATGAAGCTCTACCTGAATCTTTACCACTTTTCTCTCCTTCTGACCTATTCTGCCCCCTGAACTTTGCAGGGTGTTTTTCTTCCCACTTGTCTGCCTCTATTAAGCAACATTATCTAATAAAAATCATATCAGAAAATGCTTGGCATGCCCCTTGCCACAATCTCTCACTACATTATTATACCACTACATTTTCTTCACAGAAACCAGTTGGAATTTATTTATTTATTCACTTGTTTGCTTATACCACCTGCCAAATTTCTCCATAACACAACCTCCTGCAAAATTAAACTTGTCTGCCTAAAAGCTACTTATTCTAGTAGGCTTCAGGCTTGTTTAAAAAAAAAGAGACTGGTGTATGTTCTTTTTGTTACTTATAATAATTAAGATTCTGAATTTAATATGACTAAATACAGAGAAGACACGGACACTGTTGAATACTGAGGATCTTGGTGTGTAATGTGCTCAGTTGTGCAGACAGAGATAAACAAGACTGGGTAAAACCTGCATATTGGGAAAGACATGGATAAGATGTCACAGAGAAGAGCAGACCACATTCAATGTAAGAGATTTGGGAAGCCTTTTTGAAGAAGGGAAGCCCATTTTGGAAGCTGAGAACATTATTGCTACTGAAGGAGGAACAGTTGTTAAAGGAGTGGCAAAATATCAAGAGAAAAAGAAGTCAGGGAGGCAGATTTTTAAGGTGATAGTAATTATACAATTCATCATGCAATCAGACATAATAACCAGAGCTACAGAAATAAGGTTTTGAGGTAGGTTGAAGTGCAAGTACAAACAGACATTGGAGGAAAGTAAGAAAGGTAATCATTTCCTCTAAAAAATACTGCTGTCATGCTAAAGATGGGAGGATTGTTAATACCAGAGCTGGCTGTAAAAATTAGGTGAAAACTGAAGTTAGGAAGATGACCATTTCACAATGCATTCCACTAGCACTCAGAAAAAGGGTAGTGATACCATAGAGACAGGTGATTCAACAGGATAGTTATTTAGTTTGATAACTCTTTGAATATGGAGGGTGAGGAGGAAGCAAGGAATAGAATAATTAATACCCCCTGATGAAACACCTGGCAAAGAGATGGTTCATCATTCACAGATGAAGCAGAATGTCACAGTCCAGTGAGATCCAGTTCACTCCACTGCCTAGAGACTCCCAGTCCAGTATAAACATTCAGACAGGACTATCCTCTCATCATGAAGTCCCCCCTTTGGCTTTTGTATCATCCACAGTCACAAGGCTTCTTGCTACTCTCTCTTCCTGCACAGAGCTAGTCCATAATATCAAGGGGAAATGAGAACTGAGGACATTGTAAACTTGGAAACTGGGTAAGCTAGAGTGGGGAGTGCCGCTGCACTGGGAAAAAGTCAGTTTGGAGCTGCATTGCTTGAGGTGGTGCAAACACCAGCCAGTAAATGATGAATTTTTCTTCTTATTCTATGATAAACAAGACATATGAGAATAAAGACCTCATTACAAACTGAAAGACGATACTAAAATGAATACTAGAATGAATGATCATTCTCTGAATTTTCTATAATTTCTTTTTATCTGTCAGTTGATTTTGTTAAAGAGGACGACTTCTCTCTCGTCCTAGGATATTTTACGTGCATTACCTTTAATTATAGAGAAAGATGGATGGATATCCAGGAAGTCACCATTGGGACTAGATTTTGTGTTCTGCTCTGAATATTAAAAACCAATTCCTTTGCCTTAACAGCTTTATAATAAACAATAAGGATACCTTCTTCAGCAATGCTACACGAAGCAGGATAGTTTATCATATGCTGGAGCGCACCAAATATGAAAATGAAATAACAAAAGTGGGTAAGAACATTATTTTATAGACATAGTCTAAAATATAAAAAAGTTATATACATGATAAATGAAGTTTTTAACATTTACTCATTAAGTATGAAATGCTTAACACATTAGAAACAAATTCTATAAGTACTCCGTGTTGCTTATTTTCATTGAAAATATGAGGGCATTTGGCCAGTGTATCAAAATGTGAACTATACAAGTATTTAAGAACAAAATTTATCCTGAAAATAGATTTTAATGAAAATTTTCATAGAATAGCTCTATAATATAGAACTGGAAATACCAAATATGCTACATCCACAATTTTAGATACTTGTTCCCATTAAAATTATGTATTTTCTCTTCATCAACACAATTTTCAGAACCTCTATCTGTGTATATATATATGCTTATATAATTTATTTCTTATGAGTCATATGTTAAACAATTTATGATACAGATTTTCAACTAAGAGATTAAAATTAGTTTCTACCTCATTGTTGTATTTGAAAGACCTTCACACTTCAGTAAGTAAACAAGAGCAAATTTCAAAACAGTTAGTCTAATTTAATTCCATTTTATTAATACAAAAAATAAAAAAATGAATAAATGTCTATAAAAGTATGTAAGAAACCAATAAGAGAATATTTTAAATATTAAATTGCCACTTATTTTAACTTATCAAATGTGACATTTGATAGGGTTAGCCATTAACACATTTATAATACAAAAGAAAATTGGGAGATGTGAAAAGCTAATACATAAATTGACAGTAAAAAAAAGAAAATCTCACATATATACCTTCACTGAGATGACAAGTCTGACTGTGGCATTATATGTCCTTCCCAAACGTTTCTCAATGCAACAGCTTGTCAAATTTTGTGAGTAGAAAATTCTTTGACTAAACTTTGTTGTATTTAGAAGAGGGTGAAAAAGGTTTTCTTGGTTCATAAGTTCCCAAGAAGTGGGAATTAACAATACACCACCACACATAATATTGAGATAGGGCATAATGAGTCCTAGTGCTGGTGTCTTGCAAATAATGCTACAAGAACACACCTAGGCTGAGTACCAATCTGAACACACCTAGGCTGAGTACCAATCTGAACACACCTAGGCTGAGTACCAATCTGTGTCTCAGAATTGCTGTTCCTGAGGTTGGTATGGGTATGGAAGTCATTTGAATTATTTTAAGTCTTAAAATATTTTTCTCTTCCATGTGAATTTATATATGCTTTAAAGGAAAACTTTCATTATAATTTACTCTGATTTTTGTTCTCTTTCTAGGTATCCTTAAGCTTATAAATAATGGTTCATACATAGCAGCATTCCCACCTCATGAGGTAATTTGCAAGATATTTTCCATTTAATCAAATTAAAAATTTCTTTTTCTGGTACTACATTGATTACTCTCTGTTGCTCTGATCAACACCACAACAAGTAACATATGGAAGAAGGAGCTTATTTGGGCTTCAGTTCTGAGAGGATTAGAGTCTGTGACTGAAGCAATGTGAAAGCAGGCAGCAGAAATGGTGGCAGCAAACTGAGAGATCACACCTTGAACATGAAGAACCCAGCAGAGAGAGGAATTAGGCTGAGACTATAAGCTCTTAAACCTCACCCACAGTGACATACTTCCTCACCTGGACACATCTCCTAGACCTCCCCCCACAACTCCACCAACTGAGGATCAAGTTTTCAGACACTGAAGACCAAGAGAGACATTTCTCATTCAACCCACCACAGCACCTGAACCATTTCATTCATGTGGATTTGGGTGCCCACACCACCTACCACAGTTCCCTGAGACCCTATTACCATTTCTTAGCTGCACAATGATGGTACTCCAGCTCCTAAACATGTCTACCTGTTCCTATGGGAAGAACCCCACCTTCCACAGGAGCAGTTTAACATTCTAGCTACAGTTTGCTCCAAAACATCACACAGGACTTCATCTTGCTTGAAATGCAGAATCATTCCAAATAAGACAGGTTCCTGGCTTGTGTCTGTTATTTTGGAATGACTGAAAGTAAAACCAAGACCATAATAAAAACATCCATGCATTACCTACCTCCTTAATAAGCCAGATAATTGTCTTGCTACACGTTTTAAGCATCAAGCTGTGGATGGCCCTTACCAACTAAAACAGGATCTGTTGAACTTGTCCTTGCTGCCCTTTGCTATACATACTCTTGATTTATTTTTCTTATACATGTGCGTCACATTAGATATAAAGGAACACAGCTTAGAAAAATTAAACATAATTTTAAGTAGTACATATTGACTAATAAAATGATCAGAGAATCACAACTAAGGGAATCATTTAGCAAAGGAAGGTTTGGTTCATTCTCTGGGGTACAGCAATTTTCTCTGCAAAATTAGCTTGTGCACTCACTGCTCACTTGAGTTTCTCCTGGGAAATTCAGCAGCTGTCATAGCTGGGTTGTTGATGATAGCCCTTTTAAGTTATGTAAATAAGTTATTTGAAATATAAATATTTGGTACAAATACACCACAGGAAAAAGAAGTACTTGTTGAACTGTGAATATGTCAAAGTTAATTGAGAAACACAAAAATGGGCTTAGGAATTGTCTATTGACTTGAATTTCTATTTACTCATGGGAGGAAAGCAAGATTTAAAAAGAAGAAAATTAAGTCAATGATATTAGTCTATAGTCTATTTTGGATGTTAGCCCTCTGTCAGATATCCGGTTGGTGAAGATTTTTTCCCAATCTGTAGGCTGCCGTTTTGTTTGAATTACAATGTCTTTTGCCTTACAGAAGCTTTTCAGTTTGATGAGGTCCCATTTATTGATTGTTGGTCTTAGATCCTGAGCTGTTGGTGTTCTGTTCAGGAAGTTGTCACCTGTGCCAATGAGTTCGAGGGTTTTCCCCACTTTTTTCTTCTAATAGATTTAGTGTGTCCGGCCTTATGTTAAGGTCTTTGATCCACTTGGACTTAAATTTTGCACAAGGTGAAAAGTATGAGTCTAATTTCATTATTTTACATGTGGACATCCAGTTAGACCAGCACCATTTGTTGAAGATGTTGTCCTTGCTCCATTGTAAGGTTTTGGCTTCCTTATCAAAAATTAAGTGACCATAGGTGTGTGGGTTCATTTCTGGGTCTTCAATTCGATTCTGTTGATCCACTGGTCTGTTTTACCAGTACCGTACCATGCTGTTTTTATTACTATTGCTCTGCAGTACAGCTTGAAATCTGGAATGATGATACCTCCAGATGTTTTTTTTTTTCAATTCTACAGGATTGATTTAACTATTCTTGGATTTTTATTATTTCATATGAACTTGAGAATTGCTTTTTACAGGTCTATAAATAATTGTGGTGGTATTTTGATAGGAATTACATTGAATTTGTATATTGCTTTTGGCAGGATGGTCATTTTTATTATATTGATCCTACCTATCCATGAGCATGGGAGATATTTACATCTTCTGATGACCTCTTCAATTTCTTTGTTTGAGGACTTGAAGTTCTTGTCATGCAGGTCTTTCACTTGCTTGGTTAGAGTTACCCCCAGATATTTTACATTGTTTGTGGCTCTTGTGAAGGGTGTTGTTTCCCTAATTTAGTTCTTATGCCATTTATTTGTTGTATAAAGAAGGGCTTCTGATTTTTTCGAATTAATTTTGTATCCAGCCAGTGTAGTTGCTGTTGGTAAGTGTATCAGGAAGGCAGCAATCTAGTTTCAAAAACTAATACTCTTCTCCAGTAGGTGCACTGCTTTTGAAATTAAGACTTTTTTCTCTCTTCTCTTTAGCTTGCAATTATTACAGCTTAAATACTTGAGCCCTCTTAGGAAGGACCTCTTGGGGTTGCATTTTGAATATGTGTTACCCTTTCCCTATTTTTTCTATTGTATTAAAGAGTCAGGATGGCATGCATGCATGTGATTAGGGAACCCTCGGCCATATGAAACCCATCCTGGGCCATATGAAACCCATGTAAAACTTTTTAAAGACAATGTTATGTTCTAACTACTTACATTTTGAAATATCAGATTTCAATTTTCAAGACTCTATAGTCTCAACATATAGGTGGTTTTAAGGGTTATAACACCATGCTTTTAAATCAACAATTATTTTCTTAACATCTGTAAATAAAACTTTTTTTTTTTTTTTTGGTTTTTCGAGACAGGGTTTCTCTGTGTAACAGCCCTGGCTGTCCTGGACTTGCTTTGTAGACCAGGCTGGCCTCGAACTCACAGAGATCCGCCTGCCTCTGCCTCCCAAGTGCTGGGATTAAAGGCGTGCGCCACCACGCCCGGCTTGTAAATAAAACTTTTATGTGTCTAGTTCACTTTTTTATTGTAAGGGCTTAATATATATATACATATACATATATACACATACATAACATACATATATGTATTTATTCATTTATACATTTTACATCCTTATCACAGTCCACTCCCTCCTCTCTACCCAGTCCCAGCCTCCCACCCTCTTTCTCCTCCCCCTCCCTATTTCTCTTTTCCCCTTCTCCTCAGAAAAGAGGAACCTCCATCAACCTATCCTGGCTCTTAAAATCACATTGGACCTAAGAAAATCCTCTTCCATTGAAGCCAGACAAGGCATCTGAGCTAGGGTAAAATGACCCACAAACAGGCAACAAAATCCATGCCAGAGACAGCAACCATTCCACTTTCTAGGTAATATTCATGAAGACCAAGCTGCCTATCAGCTACATATGTGTAGGGGCCTAGGACCAGTCCATACATGCTTTTTGGTTGGTGCTTCAGTCTCTGTAAGCCCTACATAGACCTAGGTTAATTGACTCTGTTTGTCTTCTTGTGGAGTTCTTGCCTCCTCTGGATCCCTCTATTCTTCCTCCTTTTCTACAAGACCTCCTGAGCTCCACATAATGTTTGACTGTGGGTCTCAGTATCTGTTTCAATCTGCTGATGGGTGGGGCCTCTCAGAGGATAGTTGTCCTAGGTTCCTGTCTGCAAGCATAGCAGAGTACCATTAGGTGTCAGGAATTGTTTCTCTCCCACGGGATGTGTCTCAAGTTGTCCCAGTCATTGGTTGGCCATTCCCTTAATCACTGCTCTATCTTTATCCCAGTACATCTTGTTCAAGGTGGCCACTTCCATCTTCATGTATTCTGTTGCTAGGAGTGTCAGTTATGGTCACCCACATATCCTTCCAGGAGCATACCTTCTTGCAGGTCTCTTGCTTTTTTCAGAGGTGCCCTCCATCTGTTTCTCTTCTCTCTCCCATCCTTCTCACTTCTCACTTCCACTCTCACCACACGTGCTCCTTATTCTCTTCCTCTCCCCACACCCTGTCCCATTCAGTTCTTTCACTACATCTACTTCTGATGTCTATTCTATTCCCTTTTCAGTGAGCTTTTAGCATGCTCCCTTGGGCCCTCTTGTTACTTCACTTCTTAAAGTAGAATGATATTCAGTTTCTCAATTAAAGATTATCATAATTTTTTCATATAGACTTTTGAAATTAAATGATCCAAAATTCCAAAATTGCAAAATATAAACCCTCATTTATTTAAATAAAATAGGCCCAACTTATTTGAAAAAATATTTAAAACATTATTTTCATAGAACTATCCTATTTCCATTGATAATGGCATCTACCATTCCAGTGGTCATGATGAGTGTATAATCTCTATTGATTTCATTCAGTTGATAAATTACCTTGTTAAGGATGCACTAGTTCTTATTCAGTTCAAACTTTGGTAAGAGAATGGACTCCAATCTATGTTATTTTATCTGTTTCAGGGAGCCTACAAGAGTAGCCTTCCCATCAAAACCCACGGACCTCAGAATAACAGACATCTGCTGTATGAGCGCTGGGCACGCTGGGGGATGTGGTACAAGTATCAGCCTCTGGATTTAATCAGGTACTGCAGATAGACTAGTTTGTATTAGGTAGCTAACTGTCCTTTTATCATTTTCCCAGTCTTGGAGTTATTCTTATCACAGCTGTTATCAGTTCGGAAACAATCTGCAGAAAAGAAACCACTGCATCATTTTTTAATGGAAGGAAATTAATTCAAGGAATTGGTTATACAGTGGATATGAAGAGTCTTTAAGTCAATCAAATTGTTAATAGCAGACAGTGACTAACAGCCTTAAGGGTAAAGAGGAAATGAGAGTGTGTATATATTCACAGTTCAAGTACCAGTAGTTGAGGAATAGCAGAGAAAGTAAAATAATCCTGGGTTATGTGTTCTTCCTACCTCCAAGTCTTCCAGTATCTTCTTGTCCAACTTATAAGCATTTTACAGTAAAGTCTGAACAATTGACTACCTTAAAAATCAAAACAAAGAGAAGCACTCAACAGCTAAAAAGACAGGTAGGAAAACAGCCAACACAACACCTGTGTACATATGCTAGTCTGTCAGTAGTCACAAGTGAATAGTTACAGAAACTCCTCTCAAATATCACACACATTTCACAGTGCCAATATTCCTTTTATACAATAGTGTAGCACTTGTACATAACCTTTATATGTACTTCAGTATATTTTCAATCATTCCTAAATTTTCTTAATAACTAACACAATGTGAATGTTAGAGAAATAGTTGATATTCTCTGTCATTTAAGGGTGAATGGCAATAAAATAGAGCATACATGTTTAGTGTAGACACAACTATTTTGAATCATTGGATACTGGAATCTCAAAACATAGACCTTAGTGATACACAGGACTGGCTTTCAAAACACTTTCTTGCAAAAGATGTTTTTTCTAGGGAGTACTTTCTTGTGGGTAGTTGCTCTTAACTCTGTCTATATATCTATATCTACACATATCTATACATCTTATATGTATATTATCTATCTATCTATCTATCTATCTATCTATCATCTATCATCTATCCACCTATCATCTATTTACATTGGGGCAGTGTCTTACTATGTAACCTTGAGTGGCCTGGAACTCACTATATAAACAAGGCTGGCACTGAACTGACAAGCTATACCTATACCTACCTCTGCTGGGATTAAAGACATATATTGCCATGTCTGACTTCAGTTTTATTTTGTGAATATTTACATTTGATTTACATAATTTATTTTAGTGCAGAAAACATTGTTCATGTAAAAAGTATGAAATATAAAGTGATGATGCATATCTACAGAATAAAAGAAAAAAGCACATTTGTATTATTAGGCTACACTTGTTGATATTTTTATCTGTTTATAGAATATACATATGAAGTAGTTCACGGCTGTATCAGTCATTCTGTCAGCAGAAGCAGAACATGAATGTGTGCTTGAAGAGAATTCAGTAAGAAGTATATATGGAAGTGAGAAATAAGGTCATGAGAGCTAACACATAATGGCATGCTAAGGGAATATTAAGAACTGAAAACAGTTATTAAACCTTACCTTAAAAGATGCAAGAGGAAGAAGGACTTTCCAGAATCAACTAATGACTAACCATGGAAAGAGGTTCCAGACACAAGATGTGACCTAGGAAAAAGATAGTTGTAGACAAACAATGATCAAAGAGGAAGAAAGCCACCTACCAGATACATCTTGAAAACAACAAGCCTGTCTGGAAGCCAGAATTTCTAAAAAGAGTGGGTAAGGGTCCACAGGGTGAACTCTGTGAGACACTAATGTGGAAAATGGAGTATTAAGCACTTGGAGATACACAGAATGAATACAAATGGCAGCAGTTTAATATATCCACAATCAAGATACTTTGATTCTTCGTGCTGTCAATCATGAAAAACTCCATTATTCTAATTTATAAAAGTAAAAAGGTTACTGTTTTGGAAATTTATAGATACAATATAATAAGATATTCTGGCTCACACAAAAAGATTTATTAGGAATTAAGATGGTAGTGTTTGAATAGCATTTCAGTGTGAGTTACTATTCCTACCTACAGGTGGCGTTGCTACTGTTGTTTCAGGTAATTTAAGCAGACACCCTATATTTTGAATAAATAGGGTCTCTGTTACTGACATCTAGGGTTATCCAGATACTCTTGTTTGATTGCTCACAGAGAAGGGTAATTTTCCTGGAAAAACGTGTTAGTTAAAATGACTAAGCAATGATGCATTATGAAAGACCCACCAGAAGAAGGGAATATTAAATAAGGAAGAATTAAGTATTATAGAAGATTGAAAATACCAGTGTTCTAGGGCAAGGTCACTTGTGGCCATCTTTCTTTGTATACAGCTACGTCCTCCATCTCCTGATATACATTGAAATCTTCTCTGACTTGGATCATACTTTAGTCTAATAATATTGCTGATATTATTATTCAACTAAATGCAATTTAATGTATTAGTGTGTTAAGAGCAATTTGGTCTCTGCAGCCCACTGTCCCCATTATTATAGAGATATCGTATTGTTCACAAGCAAAACATGAAGACTTGCTAGTGAAAAATAATAAATGAATTCTCTTCTCAGCAATAATCACTGTGAAGCACCAATCTTTAAGAATGTAGCTGTTTTGGGGTAGGGAGCAAATTAAGTAACTAGTTTTAGAAAACGGGAATAGTAAAAGGAAATCAGGAACTGTAAAATTACATCTACCAGCCACTTATAAATCATGGAGCCATAAAAACCAGCCTTGGAATGGGTGAGAAAAGAAAATTGAGTAGATCTTAGAACTGCCTCTTAGATCTGCCACTTCCATATCAATTGAAGACTAAGTAACAATGCCTATCGATTCCTTTAGCTTCTTGCACTTCTCTAACTGTGGCTGTTAGTGAAGCAACACACAGCTCTACCTTTAAGAAGCTTAAAGTGTTTTGGAGTTAACAAGGAATTGAGAAATAAAGGAGAGTTGTTAGAGGGAGTAATGATTGATGACACTAATTAGGGCATGGCTTAGGGCAGCAGGGGAAAAGAGGGTTGAGAGAGAGAGTCAAGAGAGGCTTCCTAGAAGCAGCAATGTGAAAAAAAAAAGACAAATACCAGTTACAGGAAGAGAGTCTTTTTGCTTTTTTGTTTTGTTTTGTTTTGTTTTTGTGTGTTTGTTTTGGTTTTGATTTTTAAATTTTAGTTAGAGAACAGTGATAATCAAAGGAAATGTGCTTCCAAAAGCAAGATGGGGCTTTGGTGGGAGAAGACAAGACGTAACATTGCAGACTACAGCATAAGCATGTCAGACTGGGTATGTCAAGGGAAACACATTTACCCTGAACCGAGAATCCAATCAAAGAGCCAAATGGTATTTTTTTTCTTTTCTTTTTTATTCTCAAGAAAAAAAAAAATCAGCTTTGTTAAGTAGAGACTTAAAAGGTAGACTATTAGAAGGATGGAAAGGGGAAAAGATTGGGTTATGAAAATCATTTTAAGAAAGTTGGACTAGAAATGGGTACTGTTGAAAGTTGGTCTTGTGCTGTCCCTATAGTGACCAAGTTTACAGAAAAACATCATCGTCACAATGGCATTCATTAAAGCCAGGATTGTCAGGTAATTACCTGGGCTAGCAGCCTCCATCTGAAGCCCACATTGGTTGTGGTATTGGAGACTGTCAGGTCATTTATATCGCGTTAATTCAAACTGAAGATTGACTTTTGTGCAGGCTGTACTTTGGTGAGAAGATCGGCTTTTACTTCGCCTGGCTGGGATGGTACACTGGAATGCTGATCCCTGCAGCACTTGTTGGCCTGTGTGTTTTCTTCTACGGATTAATTACAATGAATGAAAGTCAAGTAAGGTGAGCTATGAAAATACTTGTCTGAAGTATTTGACCTGCTTTCTGAAAGGGAAAATGTCTATGGGTAGTGGAGGTAAATAATAGCATTGCTGTGTGTGTGTGTGTGTGTGTGTGTGTGTGTGTGTGTGTGTGTGTGT
>CAJQZJ010032130.1:3314973-3374287 GCA_907164525.1 Lophiomys imhausi
TGTGTGTGTGTGTGTGTGTGTGTGTGTGTGTGTGTGTGTGTGTGTGTTGCTTTGTTTTCAATATGTCAGAAGATCTATTAAAATGTCATTTTGATAATTTTATATGCAAATTCTTTTGGATAGTTTTTGTTTGTTTGTTTATGTTTTTCAAGACAAAGTTTCTCTGTGTAACATCTCTGGCTGTCCTGGACTCACATGTAGACCAGGCTGGCCATGAATTCACAGTGATCCACCTGCCTCTGCCTCTCAAGTGCTGGGATTAAAGGCGTGCGCCACCACGCCTGGCTTGGATAGTTTTATATGCAAATTCTCTTGGATAAGAAGTTCTGAGACTTTTTAATCTCTTGCTAAATTTATTTTTCCAGTATGTATTACATAATCTAAAAATGTCAGCAAACTGGGATTTAACAAAAGTCAATCAAGAAACCAAATAATCCAATTAAAAAATGGGGAAAAGAGCTAAACAGAATTCACAAAGGAGGAATTCCTAAAGGCCAAGAGACACTTGAAGAAATGCTCAATATCCTTAATCATCAGAGAAATGTAGCTTAAGACGACTCTAAGATTCCATCTCACACCTGTCAGAATGACTAACATCAAAAGCTCAAATGACAGCACATGCTGGCGAGGGTGTGGAGAAAGGGGAACACTCCTCCATTGCTGGTGGGAGTGCAGGTTTGTACAACCACTATGGAGGTCAGTCTGGCAATATCTAAGAAAACTTGGAATAGCTCTGCCTCAGGACCCAGCCATACCACTTCTGGGTATACATTCAAATGACTCCTCACCAAATCACAAGGAAGTTCCCTCATCTATGTTCATAGCAGCCTTATTTGTAATATCTAGAAACTGGAAACAACCCAAATGTCCCTCAACCGAAGAATGGATTAAAAAACTATGGCAAACTACACAATGGAATACTACTCAGCTATCAGAAACAAGGAAATTATGCAATTTGCAGCCAAATGGATGGAACTAGAAAGGCTCATCCTGAGTGAGGTAACCCAGACTCAGAAGGATGCACATGGCATCTATTCACTTATAGTCAGATTTTAGCTATATAGTATATATATATATATATATATCTATACTACAACCAACTCATCAAATGGAACATGGACATAGACTTTTTTGTTTGCTTGTTTGTTTGTTTTCTCTCCCTGTCACTGAGACACTTTTCCCTGGTGGTACTGCCTTGTAGGCCTCCAGTGTCTTATGAGGAGGCTCTTGGCACTCATATGACTGCTGAACTGGGGCAGGGGAATGTTATGTAGGGACACTCCACTCCAGAGGAGTGGGATGGAAGTGTTAGAGGGTAGAGAGTGGGAGGGCGGGACTGGGAAGGGTGGAAAGAAGACACTATGATGGAGATGTAACCTGAAGCAAGAAATAAATAAATAAAGTGATTATATGACTGCTGAACTGGGGCAGGGGACTGATATGTAGGGACACTCCACTCAAGAGGAGTGGAATGGAAGGGAGAGGGGTTAGAGGGTGGGAGAGCACTGTGGTGGAGATGTAACCTGAACTAATAAATAAACATTTTTTAAAAGTTTTTATGTCTTAAAAAACAGAATGAAATAAGATTAGAAATAGGAAAGAATTATTCTTACAAACAATCCATTATTTTTCACCCACAAGTATAACATTGAATTTTAACTCTATATGACTAAGTTCAAAACACAAAGACTATTGAGTTGGGGCTCAGCAGTTAAGAGCCTTACTCTTTGAAGAGGACTTGAGTTTTGTTAAATCACATGTAACTCCAGCTGAAGTGTATCTGATACCTTCTTCTTGCCTTCAAAGATACCTACACGTGCTACCTATACATATACTCAGGCCCACACACATACACATAAAATAATTAAACAATTCTTTAAAATAAGAGAGATGCCCTTTATCAAAACTCAGTATTTTCTTCTCCTTTTGTCAATCGTTTCGCAATGACCTTGCAACTAATAAGTACATATTATTAGCTAGTGGTAATATAAAATTATATAACCATAAATACTAGCTTCTCTGTATTTTTTAGAATAGTAACATATATATATATATATATATGGTATTATTGACTGGAAAATAAAGTATCTCTCCATTGAACTGGAGTTGAATAACTAATCTTTGATTTGAAATCTCTGAATTCTCTTGTTTTTCAAAATAAGCACTGATGACCAAAACCATATAATCCAATCATAGGTTTGTTTCAGAGATTACAGAACCACTCCGACCTTGAGAGGCAGCATCATTGTATATTATCTTTGGTGTTAACACCCCCCTTTCTGTGCTCTTTTTGGGGATTTTCCTCCATACTGTTTAATGAGTGATCTTGTGGGCTCAGCAGACAGGCTGTCATTTATAGTTAAACATGTCTTGGAAAGAAAACTCTTTTTTTTTCAATAAATTAACATATAGATGCCCATTCTTTTCTAATGAGAGACAGAAAGGAAATGGAACTGAAGGAAAGAGGATGTGGGTAGCACTGGGAGGTGTTGAGGGAGGTGAAACTATAGTAAGACTAGACTATATGAAAAAAAATCTATTTTCAATTTTAAAAGTAAGAGAAGGGGACCACTCAACAGTTACCTCTCAGATTGGATCCATGGAGAATATTCTCATAATTTCTAAACTTTATGTAGTATATTATAAGATACAGACACTTCCCTTGATCAAAACAAACTTGAAAATATACAAAATGCAGAAATTTGTACAAAGGTAATAAATTTACTGTCCCTGTTGGTTTTTTAGCATTGGAAGGACCTAGGCTTTTTTTTTTTTTTTTGTAGGAAATAAGTATTTTTTAACCTTTAGTACAAGGAGTATTTTAAAAGGCACTAATAAGCTCTTCAATTCTGTGCTTTTCAGTATTATATTACCACCACTGCTGTCACACTATAATTAAAACCTTGTTAGACTTTCTATTCTAAACCAAAGTAAGCAGCACTGAATATCTCAACTTTCAAATTTTTGATACTGAAATTTTTCCATTCTAAGTGCCAGACATGGTTGAGTCCTGGCTGCTATCTTGGTGTGCAGACAGGGAAGATACTGAGTTTTGTTTTATGTTGATTCATATTACTATCTTATTAAGCTCCTTTTTGTTGTTATAAAGTAGTGAAATGATAAACATCTGGAGATGTGCATCTGTTTATTATGGACCTACAAGATGTAATCAAGCAAAATATAGTCATATTCCTTTTTTGTGTTTTTGTTTTTTATTGAAAATATATTTTTTCTCACATATATCTTGATTGTAATTTCCCCTCTTTACTCTTCCAAGTTTCTCCTCACCTCTACTTGTTCTGATCCACCCACATTATTTCTCTAATTAAAAAATAAACAGGCTTCTAATGGCTAATACATTATAATATAATGAAATAATATAATAAGATAGAACAAAAACTAACACAGTAGAATTAGACAAAATGAACAAGAATAAACTGGGATGAAAAAGGAAAAGAGCCCAAAAAAAGGTACAAGATGGATCCCGTTTATCTAGATTGATTTCTTTTCTTGGTGAGCTCTATCCCCTTTACCTCTTACAATCTCTTCATCTCCTTTTTCACGTAGTTCTCAGAGACAGGAGAGGAGGAATTTGATGGAGATATCCCATTTAGGTCTAAACATTCCAAGATTTCTTACTCTCTGCATAATGTCTGGTTGTGGGTCTCTGTATTTGTTCCCATCTGCTGTAGGAGAACGTTTCTCTAATCTATGAGTATATCAGAATGTCATTAGGAGTTATTTTATTCCTACTTTTTTGTTTCAGAACAGTAGTATTTTGCCCCTGGGCTATCTAGTTTCAGGTTTGTGGCTACACAAGCAATGTCAGGTATGAGTTCCATCTCATGGAATGGGCCTCCTTAAGTCAAATCAGATATTAGTTGGTTACTACCACCAGCTTTGTGCCACCATTTTATTAGCATATCTTAAGGCAATACACTATTATATATCAAAGGGTTTGTGGCTAGGTTGGTGTTTACTTTTCTCCTTTGATGGCATGTAGATTACCTTCCATATCAAAGACACTAACTTATAGTGGTGAAGGCACTATGTAGGTACCACCTTGACTTCTGCATGTTCAGTTAGTTGTGTAGATGTTGTATTCAACAATGGGTCCTTGCTGTCAACTTGTGGAGAGAAATCTATAGTCTTGGCAACAGTCTGGGATGTTTTGGGGTTCCAATGGGACCACAATTAAATTGCCAACAATACAATTCAAAGTAACCTAATCCCAGTACTAGAAGGTTCATTTAATGACATGAGTGTCCTCAGTTACTTGGTGCCTTCATTTATATTGCCTTCCTATATGTATTAAATTTCCATACTACCCCTCAAATGACCCTTAATTTTAGTTATTATTCCCCCCTTGCAGTTTCCCTCCTTTATCCTCTTCTTCACTTCCCTTCCCCTCATTTCAATTTCCCTATACCACACATACCTGTTCTATTTCCCTCTCTTAAAGAGATCTGTCTGTTCCTTTAGTTCCTTAAACTATACCTAACCTCTGTGTTTCTACAGATTATACTTGGTTATAATTGACTTAACAGCTAATATCCACATATAAATGAGTACATACTATATTTGTGCTTCTGGGTCTGGGTTACCTCACTCAAGATGTTTTTTTTTCCAGTTCAATATATTTCCCTACAGCTTTAAGGATTTTATTTTTATAGTGGCTGAGTAATCCCATTATGTAGACGTTCCACATTTTGTTTCACCTCTCTTCTGTTGAGGTACATCTAGATTGTTTATAATTTCTGAAAATTATGACTAGAGCAGTGATGAACATGGTTGAGTAAATGTCTCCATAGTAGGATGAAGTGTTGAGTATATGCCCAAGAGTGATATAGCCGAATCTTGAGGTAGATTTCTGTCTTCCTGAGGAACCTCCATGCTGATTTCCATAATAACTGTACAATTTTGCACTGCCACCAACAATGGATCAGTGTTTCCCTTACTCCACATTCTTTACAGCATGATTTGTCTCTTGTTTTATTCATCTTAGCAATTGTGATGAGTTTGAGTTAACATCTCAAATAAGTTTTAATTGGTATTCCCGTGATGACTGAGGATGTTGTACATTTCTTTAAGTGTTTCAAAAGCCATTTGAGATTACCCTTTTGAGAATTCTCTCTTTAGATCTATAAGCCATTTTGTAATTGGCTTATTTGCTTTCATGATATCTAATTTTTGTGTTCTTTATATATTTTGAATATTAGCCCTCTATCATATGTGGAGTTAGTGAAGATCTCCCATTTTATAGCTTGCTGCTTTGTCTGAATGACAGTATTATTTTCTCCATTTATCTGTTTCATGTGGTCCCATTTATTAATTGTTGACCTTAGGTCCTATGTTAATGATGCTCTGTTCAGAAAGTCATCTCCTGTGCCAATAAATTCAAGGGTATTCCTCTCTTTCTCTTCTATCAGGTTCAATGTATCTGGTTTTATGTTGAAAGCTTTGATCCATTTGGAGTTGAGTAATATACTGGGTGGTATATATGGATATATTTGGAATCTTTTACATGCAGCCATCCAGTTTCACCAGCACCGTTTTTTTTTTTTTTTTTGAAGATGCTATCCTTTTTACAGGGTGTGTTTCTTGGCAACTCTATCAAATTGAGGTGTCAATAAGCATATGGATTTATTTCTGGATCTTCATTGATCAATGTTTCTGAGTTTTGTACCTTTACCAGGCTATTTTTTCTTACAATAACTCTGTAGCACAATTTGAGAATAGGAATGGTGATGGTTCCAGTTCTTTCAATATCAGGATTGTTTTAGATATCCTGGGTGTTTAGTGTTTCCTTATGAACTTGAAAATTTGCCATTTCAAGATATGTGAAGAATTGGGTTGAAATTTTATGGGGATTGAATTCAGTCAATAGATTATGATGGCCATTTTTACTATATTATTCCTACTCATCCATAAGCATGGGAGATATTTCTATCTTCTGATATCTTTTTCAATTTCTTTCTTCAATACCTTAAATATTTTTTCTAATCATGCAGGTCTTTCAATTTTTTGGTTATTATTATTTGAGGCTATTATAAAAGATAGTATTTCCCTGATTTCTTTCAAAGTCCATTTGTCATTTGTATATAAGAGGACTGCTGATTTTCAGGAGAATATTTTGTGTTCAGCTACTTTGTTGAAATTGTTTGTCAGCTGTAGATTTCCCTGGTGGAATTTTGAGGGTGCCTTATACATACTATTATATCAGCTGCAAATAAAGATAGTTTGACGTCTTCCTTTATAATTTGCATAACTTTGATCTCTATCAGTTGTGTTGCTTTAGGTAAGATTTCAAGCACTACATTGACTAAGTATGGAGAGAATGAACAGTCTTGTCTTGTGCCTGCTTTTAGTGGAATTTCTTTGATTTTTCTTTTCATTTAAGTTGATGTTGGTTATGGGCTTGCTGTAATCTGCTTTCATTATGTTAAAGGAGGCATGTCCCTTGTATCCATAATCTCTCTAGAACTTTTTTCAAGAAGAGGTGGTGGATTTTGTCAAAGGCCATTTCTTTTAGATTTTCCAATTTGGTGGACTACAGGTAAAGTATATCCTTATGATTCTCTGGATTTCATTAGTATTAGTTGTCATGTCCCCCTTTTCATTTCTAATTTGTTAATTTAAATATTCTCCCTCCAGCCATTTAGTTAATTTGGATAAGGATTTGTCAATATTACTGATTTTCTCAAAGAATCAACTCTGTTCCATTGACTCTATGCATTGCTTTTGTTTGTTTGTTTCTATTTTATTGATTTCAGCCCTTAGTTTGGTTATTTCTTTCCATCTACTCCTTTTGTGTGTGACTTCTTCTTTTTGGTCTAGAGTTGTCACATGTTCTGCTAAAAATTACTAGTATGAGATCTCTCCATTTTTCTTTAAATGTAGTCACTGAGTACTGTGAATTTGCCTCTTAGAACTACTTTCACAGTGTCTTATAAATGTAGATGTGCGGCATATTCATTTTCATTCAATTTTAGGATATCTTTAATTTCTGTCTTGACCATATTTCATTCAGTAACGAGCTTTTTACTTTCCATGAGTTTGTGAGCTTTCTGTTGTGTCCGATGTTGTTGACATCCAGCTTTAATATGTGATGATTTCATGGGACACAAGGTGTTGTTTTAATTTTCTTGTATATGTTGAGACTTGCTTTATGTCCAAGTATATGACCAGTCTTGGAGTATAATCCATGAGGTGCTTAGAAGTAGGTAGATTCTTTTGTGTTTAGGTGAAACATTCTAAATATCTGTTAGGTCCATTTGGTTTATAACATCAGTTAACTCCAGTATTTCTCTGTTTAGTTTTTCTCTGTATGACCCATCTACTGGCAACAGTGGGATATAGAATTCTCCCACATCAGTGGATGAATGTCAACAGGTGACTTAAGCTGTAGTAGTGCTTCTTTTATGAGCTTGGGTATCCATGTGTTTGGTCCATAGACGTTAAGAATTGCAAAGTCCTCTTGGTGGATTTTTCCTTTGATGAGTATATAGTGTGCTTCTCAATCTCTTCAGGTTAGTTATGGTTTAAGACCTATTTTATCAGATATGAAAACAGTTACACTAGCTTTCCTCTTGGATCCATTTGCTTGAAATATATTTTTCCATCCTTTAATCATGAGGCAATGTATATCCTTGATAGTAAGGTACTTTTTTTTTTGATACAACAGAAGGATGGGTCTATCTTTGAGTCCATTCAGTCAGTTTATGTCTTTCAGTTGGGGAATTGAGGCCGTTGATATTGGGAGATATTAACAAACAGTGCTTGCTGATTCCTGTTATTTTGGCGCTGTGTATGTGCACACACGTGCATGCATTTCCTCTCTTTTGATTTTGGTGTTTGCAATTGTTTGTTCCTTGTTTTGTCTTGGGTGTGGTTATCCTCTTTAGGCTGGAATTTTCCTTCTGTAATACCTCCTAAAGGGCTGGATTTGTAGATGGATATGGCTTAAATTTAATTTTATCATGGAATGTCTCATTTTCTCCATTTATTGTGATTGAAAGTTAAGGTAGACTTATTAGAATAACACTTGACTTCTCAACAGAGGGTATAAAACCCAGAAGAGCATGGACAGATGTTCTACAGAATCTTAGGAGACCACAAATGCCAGTTCCAGACTACTGTACCCACCAAAACTCACAGTCATATTACTTAACCTGCCCAGAAGTTAACTATAGGAACACATAGAATTCATATTTTAGATCTTTCTGTGTGTATATACATGTATATGATATACATGGAATACATGTGCTTCACTGAAAGTGTTTGCATCGACACTTTAGAGAGGATACCCCATGGGTTTTGAGAATGTTATATGTGTCCTGCTTCTCATGGTGCTGGGCTTCAGGACCAGAAAAAAAAAAGGTGAAACCAAAATTTTCTGGAACATTCTGAAGTAGCATCAGAACATTAAAAAAAGAAATATAAGCATTTTCTGTCCTAACTGGCTTTACATAGGAACCCTCCTCCCCTTACCAAGATGCCTCTATATTATTATCATCAGCAGTGAGAGCCTCTTCCATTCCTTAGCTGCCAGTTGGTGTTAGGTAGATTATCATTTCACTTAACTAACATCCCAGTCACCATCCTCTTGTTGAAACAACAGCAACAAGCAAAAACAAACCAAACAAACAAAACCCTGCTCTTCACAGTTGTAAGTGACTTGCTCAGAGTAGGTCCTTTAAGAGGTTTCAAATCTCTATCAGATTTATTTTATAAAAACCAATCTTTTGTGGTGTAAATGTTTAAATCCAGACTGATCTTATTATAATACTTATAATATAATATAAGTACTCTTTGTAAGTATAAAGCCATAGAGATCTCTGGAACTGATTCATCATGTGTAATGGGAATTTGATGGTCTGTTAGGTTCAACTATGTTCACCATTGCCTTCCTGTCACTTCTGACAGTCATGAATGGACTCCCCTTTGCTGTATGATTCTGACTGTTCTAGACACATCACATAAGTGAACCTGTGCAGTGTTTGTTCTGTGATTGGCTTATTTCACCATCTAAAATGTAATCCAGGTTCATATATGTTGTCATAGTTGACAAAATTTCTTCTATAATTTCAAAAATATGGCATTGGACTTTACCCATTAAAAATTCAGGGCTTTTACCCATTCATTGATACATAGAAATTTGTTTTTAAATGTCTTTGGCACATTTTGTAAATGAGTCAGAGAATAAGGGAGCACAGGAACATTCTAGAGTGTTAGGGTCAAAGCCTGGGCTCTGGCAGCTCCTGCAAGGAAGTATGGCCATCCTTCTCCAGTCCAGCAATTAAAGACTTAGCAATGGTAAGACAGGAAAAAATAAGATGGCCACATTAGGATGAAGAATAGATAAAGAGATCCTTGCACCAAGTTTATCTTCACAGGACTGATATGAGGCCTACACTGAAATAGAAAGCAAGAGGTGCAGTACACATAAGAAAATAGTCTGTCCAAGCTCCCATCCATCACTGAGCCACCATTGCCACAGTGCCTATCTGTCTTAAGAGGTGGCACTATAAGATGTTAAATGGTCAGTCGTTGAGAGTACAGACTCACCCTCACAGAAAACTGAAGGGCTGGTCTGTCCTGAGAACCTTTGTTCAGCCTGAAATACAAGGTTATTAAAGAGCCAAGATTAAGAACAATCAATGATTTATCTCTGTGTCTTCCAATGAGTACAGACACAGAATGAAGACAGAGGCACACCTTTGCATAGGACTTTTGGCTACCACATAAAGTGAGAATTGAATGCCTTTTTAGTAAGAACAGCTTCTAAGCACTAGTTTCACTACCTCTTTGAAAATTGTCATTACATTTATTTTTTCAATATACTCAGAGATCTAATTACAGGATCACATGGCATCATATGAGAGCATTTTTTAAATTGTATTTGTTCTTCTCTCATGTATTGCATCCTGAGTATAGTTTCCCCTATTTTCTCTTCTCCCAGTCCCTCTCTTCATCTTCACTCCTCTTCCATTTCCCTTCTGAAAAGGTCAAACCTCCCAGAGATATCAAATAAGCATGGAAAATCAAGTTGCAGTAAGACTAGTCACCTCTGCTCATATTAAGGCTGAACAAGGCAACCCAGTAGGAGGAAACGGCTCACAAAAGCAGGCATTTAACACTTCATGAAGAACATTTACACTGCTTGCCATGATGGCACAAAATTTGATTCTCATTATGTACAAAGCTTTCAGTATTTCCACATCCTTAATGATACTTAGTTTCAGTGTTATTATAAAATGTTCTAGCAGTTCGGGCTGGAGATAAAGCTCAAGGGACAGCATTTACTTTATGATCAAGGTATCCTCTGAAATGTGTGACTGAACACACACACGCAAAACAGATAAATAAATAAATAATAGAATGTAATAGTTTAAAAAGCAGTAATAATTGTTTCATATGGTATGATAGCACACATCTGCAATCCTAGCATTTGGGAGGTAGAATCAGCAGGACTGAGAGATCAAGAACACTCTCAGGCTATACAGGAGCCTGAAGCCAGCCAGAGCTACATGAGACCAGCTAGATGAGACCAGCCCCATGAAACAAACAAAAAAGTTTGATATTTGTTATAGAGTGTATCAGACTAAACTTTGAGCCAATGGCAGAAATTGAATTTTATGATCATGACAGTAAAATAAGACCCCTTGTAATGGTTTAAATTCTGGAAATAGTAACTTCACAATAAAGGCTTTTATTCATGGCAAATTAAAAGTCGTGATGTACTACAGACCAACCCTAAACTTTTACATTTTATGAGATTCCAATTTAGGATGAATTAGGCGGCATCTGTGAAATACAAATGAGCTCTTATTGATCCATTTTAATTAAAATTTTCTTCAAGAAGTATATACATTTTCTTGTTTTTTAATTTGTAGGATCACTAAAAGGAGATACATGTTGTGCACCTTTTGGTACTAAAAAATATGTGTATTTTACCATTTCCTCTTATGACATGTAAATATCCTCCTAATTACTAGAAAAACAGAAGTAGAAGAAGTACAGTATGGTGTATGGGATGCATTGCGTTATCATCATCCATCCATTGTTTGGATTGGACAGATTCTCCTGAATTTGAAATGAATTTGACTCTTTCAATTATCTTATAAATAATGGTACACTACATATACAATCAGCAAATTCTTCATGTCTTGGAGGTACTTTCCCTAGCTCAATGACCTTGAACATGACCTTGAGCAAACCACTGAATCTGAATATGTGCTTATGTTTCCTGTGCTAAGCAAAGATAATTGGCATTACCTGAGACTGGTGAAGACTAAGCAGTTGAAGTTGAATTTAATTCCTCTTTTTCTTGAAGCACTATTAAAATTTATTAATATTTATTTTCTCTTTGAATTAGGGTTATAAACATCTCACATTGAAATATACATTTTTGGGGGGTTTTGACTGCACACACACATTTTTTTAAAGCAGCAAATCTATTGCACACATTGCCAATTACATTAAATCTAATTAAATAAGCAGATTCATTTCAAACCATATTTTTCAAAGCCTTTACATTCTTTTCAGCATTTTTAATGCAGATTTATTTAAAAACAATTTACTAAGACAATATAAAGTGGAGAATGACTGTAGATAGCAGAAAAAAAAAATACAAGACATCCTAATGTGAAATTGTTGAGAATTCTGAGTAGATAAAGCTTTTTGGAAATTAGTAATGATTCCTTCTTTTTTCACAGAGCTATCTCTAATACACTGGATTATTTAACAGGCAGTTGGCATAAAATGGTAGCGATATATCCATAAAATTACATCTTAATTGAAAATATATTTACATAGAAACTATGTTATGTAATCATGATAGGGTTGTCAGAACCCCCCCACAAACACACACACACGAGAGAGAGAGAGAGAGAGACTGAGATCCTTTAATTCTTACAGAACATTCTGCATATGGTTATGTGCTGTAGTGTATGTAGTAGATTATCATATCACTAGACTTGAGAAGTCAGAATAGTCAGGTGTGACTCTATATTAGTCCATTCTTTGATGGTGAAGTTAGTGAATAACCCAGAGATGCTCTGCCTAAGATAATTCTGTGTGTCATGAGAGATAATGGATCAAAATGTCTTTATTTTAAAATAAAGCATTATACAAATTAATATATGGCCTATTTTTATTGTATTATTTGGAGAGAGTTTTTTAAAATTAAAGAAACAAACAGAAACCTATCATGACTATCCTAAAATATTTACATGGTAGCTGTCATCTAATTCTATCCTGATTGTTTCCTATTTCTTTCTCATTCCTCTCTGCATTGCTACTCACAGTAATGAGTTCTGCAGGGGCTCAGATAGGGGTTCACACACCTTTTTCCTTTCATTTTTTAAGCCAAGAAATTTGTAAAGCCACTGAAGTCTTCATGTGTCCTCTGTGTGACAAGAATTGCACACTGCAGAGACTCAACGACAGTTGCATCTATGCCAAGGTGAGTGTGGGCCAGACTAGCCTCTGCTCTGGTCCAATTTTTCTAAGAATTAGACTGTAAAAAGTTCACCAGTAAATAGTTTTTCTGCCAAAATTAATTGTCTCTGAAAATTTATCAATCATTGATCTCATTGACCCATTGAAAAAAGTCAGTCTGTTGCAAGTAAAAAGAGAATATATTTTATTTTAATATCTTTCTCTTCCTGTATTATAACTGATATCTGAAACTTAGACATGAGCCTTCAGTTGACATTACATCTGACTCACTTTTTGAGAATAATTATTTCTATGGTTGATGATTTCAATTTGTATTTTTCATGAATTTATGAAGTTAAAACATTTCTAGCTGCATAGAGGAAATTTAATGTTACGTTTCAAAGTCCCGTATTGCTGTCTATAAGGATTACCTGAAGGACGTTTAAACTCTTGAAGAACAAGGCATATCCCAGAGCTTTTATGGAAGAATCTAGATGCCATCAGACTCCAAAATTTCAGAAAGTTCCTAGGTAAATGCAAATGTAACAAACACCATTTTTTTTCCTACCTATCCTGTTGCTGTGCCTACTCTGTATGTTGTTCCTAACATAGGGATTAAAAAAAAAAAAGATCCAAGATCCTTATTGGTCTATATTTTCTAGAAGTAGAGTACTCTATACAATTAATTTTGACAAGGTTGAGTGTAATATCAATATGTAAGGTCTTTATCAAAAATCAAAATTTATTAAAGTGATCATCTGAATTATTTATCTTGAATAACTAGTATGAAAAATACTGCATGATTAATTTATAATCATGTTTACTTTTGAGTTCGTTGAGATGGTCCAGCAAAGATGATATAGACTTAAACACTAATATCATTTTTGCAGATGTATTTTCATATCATTTTAATAATTCCTGTACAGCACTTATAGATGATACAGACAAAAGCACATAGGTAGGTAGATAGGTGGATAGACACATACACAAGTCAGTCTGTTATGAAGATATGAAATTACATAAAGTTTCAAAATACGATATCCTTAGGGATATCAAAGGTCTAGATATATGTTACTTCTGTTAATTTTCTTGGAAAAATCCAATAATGGAAAGACATTAACACCAAAGACAAAAAAAAAAATCCATACGTGGTAGAGTTAAGTAGTGGAGAATTTACGTAAGAAAGTTTAAATCTAACAAGTTTTTGCTAATATTAAATAAGAATGTAGAAGACATATAATCATAGAGACATATCCAGTTCAGAATTCACTAGAAAATTTACAAAGAATGTAAAAGAGGCAGCCTGCAAAATAAAATATTGTCATATGCAACAACATGAGAAATAAGACTCACTTGTACGAAATGTCTAAGGTCCTAAATTTTTCTAGCTAAGATTAAATATAGTTACTTATTTTACACCTATAAGTATCATGATTGTTCTACATTTGATGGAGAAAAAAATGAACCCACATTGTATGTTTTAAGCAATCTAGATTTATATAACTAGATACAAGACATTGTAAGATTTCTTTTCAGTTCTTCATGGAATTCATCAGTTCCTGAGACCATGGAGAAGAAATTAAAGCCTACTGTATTTTATTTTAAAAATACATAGGTATTTGCATGTAAACATATAGATGTGCATGTCAACATTTCTTTCAGTTGACTCCTTTGATTTTAATAATGATACCGTAGGAATTAAAATATTTAACTAAGTAATTTAGTGATATTTGCATATAGATTTAAAAACACAACACTATACTATCAATTCATGTGATGCTAGGATTGCTCTCAAAAGTATGATAATTAAGTAGAAACACTCATTGCTCCCTGGGGTACAAAAGCAACTCAGTCCTTTAAGCTAAGCTCATCCATAACTTTCCCCTAGGATTATTAAACTTTTACTTGTTTAGCAAACAAATATTGAATACTTATATGTGACTCAAACTATATACTGATTATAAAACTACAACAAAAATAGGAGAGGCAGTAGGGTTCATTATTGTATTTATTATTATAAGAAAAAGAGCCTTTAATTGGACTAAAATGGGGGAAATGTTGGGGGAGATACACCTTAAATAAGAAAAACTCATTTTTAAACTAATAAAAATTCAAAAAAGAGTCTGTGATCAATTAAGCCATCAAAATGCGGAAGACATTCATTTTAAAAAGTAGACCCTAAGGTCCAGCATGTGATAATTTAGAATCAGTTAATCTAATTATACCAGAGGAGACAGACTCGTTTCCAATGTCATGGGAAGTGGATGTCTTTAAACAATGCCCACACTAATCAATGGCTAACTATGCTCAGCTTTGAAAGCAAAACCAGACAGCAACGATCATGGGTAATTTGTGCTGTTAAGTCAGTACCGACTCCCCTTCTTATATTACCCTCTGCACATCAACCATGTAAAATAAAATGATCGTGCATACATCTCTTTAGTCATAAAGGCAAGCTATTATCTAATAAAAGAAGTTATTGCAAATATGTATTCCTAAGAAGAGCAAGCCTCCATTGTTTTCAGAAAAGCCTGTTATGCTCCTTTAACTATTTTTTAATTTAATCTAATGTTTTCTTTGTAGTAAATGTTCTTTGTTGTTAAATGTTAAATTCTGTTAAATGACAGCAAAATGCTCATATTTTTTTCCCTGCCAATTACCTTAGACATAATCTTGGACCATTCACAATGTACTCAATTACCCTCTCTCAGTATTTCCCATTTTAATTGAGCAGCTTCTCTGCCTGTATCATAAAGTGACTAGTAATTAGCCAGTAGTCAAAGATTAATTGCTTATCTTTATCATATCCAATATCTTGATACCTCTCATATCTAGAGAAGTTGCAAATCTAACAAAATTATTTTGACATTGTTACACTCCTGCTTAGGGTATATTTGGAAGTATTCTCTGGTCCCCATATTATATTATGTATATCCAGTATAATTAACCAATATGTTTCTAAGCAATTAATATGCAATTTTGAGCTCAAACATGCCTAAAAGGTCTATAAATGAACTTTTAGAAAGATAATAAACATTACTTTGAAAGAAAACACTGCAGAACTATGACCAATCCCATACACAAAGCATGTATTTTTGTTAGCTATAGCCTTTTACTTCTAGTTTTCTAAAAGCATGACTGTTTCTGAAGCTGGGGGAACCTTCTTTCATGGTGACCTTTAAGTCCTCATATGTAAAGTCTCTGTAGCTCTCTGAGAGGCTGTTCCTGTACCAAGTCTGTTTAAAAGAGGAACTGACAGCTGTCAAACTGCTGAGACAGCCCTGGTCTCTCTGCTGGATGCCATTGGAAACAAAGAGACTGGATTACCCTGCTGGGTGTAATTTTATGAGCTCTGTGGGGGGATTTCTCTATGATCTTTGTCACTGTTGTCCATAATGATTATTCAGAAAAGCAACATATTTTTGGAAATCTCCATCCTTAACTAAAATAAAATTTTAGAACCATAAAGGATATTTTGTACTTATACACAATTTTTAAAGTTTATCTTTGTTCCTTCTGTTCTGTGCTATATTGGGGATCAGAACCAGGGATTGCCTATGCATTCTAGACAAGCTCTTTTCCACTGAGCCTAGAACTATTCATAATGTTTTTCAAAAGCTAAAGTTGAAATACACATTACTGTTACTGAATATAAACTGAGAGAGAGGAATGTCATTCTACCCCATATTCCCACATTAAAATGTCTTTTAACATATAACTTGTCTTATCCTCTTTGGGAAATAGTACTCTCACTTTCTCTGCATAATAGCCTTCCTTATTGGCAGCTTCATTTTCTGTGATTTTATTTACATCTGGTAAACTGAACCTTGAAACTATTAAATGAAAAAAATCCAGTAATAAATTATTAATGGGTTTTAGATTCTGTTCCATTTTATCCTGCCTGGCACATGAATCATCTCTTTGCATATTCAAGTACTCTGATACTGAGAATATAGATCTCTTGCCCAAGGGCTACTTTACAGCTTGCAGGTAGGTAGCATATGCTACATGGAGTACTTGCGGCTTAGTAACTCTTGCCTATTAGCTGATGTAACCTCTAAATTCCTCCTTCACTCACCTCACCTCATCTGAGCATGTGGACATACCTTCTCACATCATCTCCACAAGGAAGGTAAGTTGGTGAAGAACTCCATATTTACATGTGATTTGTCTTATGTTTTATTTCCTCCATCCTATCTTTGGCTACTGTTTTTAATCTCTTATTGTGACAGACATATATATTGAACTTTAGCAAACAGAGCTTGGCACATTCTGAAATTCTAGGTGGCCACTGAAATCCTTGCAACAACCAAGGATATTGAGTAGACTGCTGTTACTTATATATAGTATGTATTTACATGCCAAGTGCTCACTGGCTCCAACCTGTGGGCAAAGTGTTGTGCAAATAGAAAGAAACATCAATAAATTAGATTTTATTAAATCTGAATTTTATTAAAATCAACCCTTATAATCCTGAAAATTATACTCTATAACATTGAATAACTTTACATCCTTTATCAAGCTTTATATCAGGTAATAGCTGATTTAAATGTCCTTATTGATTTATGAAACTTCTTACAACAACTTAAGATGAAACTCATTACATACAACAAATCATTACTAGACCCATGGCACAGGTTGCAAGACATGAAAGATCAGGAACAGTACTATGACACCTTCCGACTGAAGAGCTTACTCACTGTCAGTTCTGCATTTTATAGCATCCCGTTCTGGGAACTTTTGTTAGCAGGAAACAAAACGTGTTATGCTTTATGTCATGCACTGACTGTTTACATTGCACAGTGTGACTGTAGTGCAAAATGACTTCCTCGGCAATACAGAAACACTAAAAAGCCAGAGTGAAAGTGGAATCAGAGGGAAGAGAGAAGAAAAATCTGTTGTTTCATCTCTTCCCATGAAGAAATTATATATTGTAGGACCAGTGATGATCCCAGGTTAATAGATTAATAGACTATACAATATTGTGATAGGATTTTGGGAGAAATCATTGTACCTAAAATTCAAAGAATAACTTCTATTTTAGTATAATCATTAGTATGATTAATGTTTCTTTTTTTTATTAAGGTAACATATCTGTTTGATAATGGAGGGACAGTCTTCTTTGCTATTTTTATGGCAATATGGGGTAAGTATTTTCTTTCATTACTCATTTTCCAACTGTGACTTTCTTAAAATATTTCTGTGCTACACACACACACACACACACACACACACACACACACACACACGCACACGCACACACGCACACACACATGCACTTACCATGCACATACAAGTGCCATTCATATCATGTATTGATCCAACAATAAAATATCTAAGATGGTACTTGCTTTGTTTACCCTCTTCATACATTCATTCCTTGGAAATTTAACTTATTTAATCCTCTAATCTCTGAGCCATAGACTATCAAAAACAAACTAAAACCTACCAAAGCTAAAATTAAGTCTCTTATATGATTACTTGGGCAAGTGATGACAAATTTGCTTGATGACTCCATTTGTTGTTTTGCCCTGTGTTTCATGCCTTTAGTGGGTCGGACTGTTTCACATATATCCAAACAAAACTGTATAATGTATTCTGACTTCTATTTCTAACTACCAAGTTAGAATCGTACTATGTACAAGTATATTCTTCAGACTTTCCCTTACGTTTCTCATGGAGATTGTAAGTTGCCTAATTAACTGAAACTTGAGGTGTACTCATGTAAGCCGGAATCACTTAAAACTTTGAGTACTTTGAGGGAAGCTATCACTTTCCTGGCTAGAGTCAGTTTTCTTCCCGTGGCCCTGCTCAATGCATTCCTTGTCAACTTGCCAACCAAAGGGACTGACTGTATGTGCTTTTGTAGAAAAGTGAAATGTTTTAGAAGACAAGACTTTCATTCTTATTGCCTTAATTTCTCAGGAACAGAAACTGCCATATCATATTTCTGGCTTTGAAGCAAACAAAAAATTACCATCAAAATTAAGCCCCAAGAAATGCTTTTTTTATTTTGTAGTCCTGAATTATAGACAAAGGACTGAATAGTTAACTCTGGTTTCTTTAAAAAAAAAAATTTAAACAAAATCTTTAAAGGAAATGTAATTTTGGTTCCCATATTTTGTGTGAAAAAACAGTTATCCTTAAGTTATCAGTCAGGGCTGCCATGATGATGTGTATTAATTTTACCTTACTCCCCAAAGACTTCCTAAAAACTAAACCGAAACACAAATTGTGGTTATGTAACATATGTTTCAGCCCAGCTAAAGACTGGAAGAAAGCTCTTAGGCGATGTATCCGCTCTCTCTCTGCTATTCCACTGCCTTTGTCCCTCTCCCTATGCAAGCAGTATAACGGTAATCTTGCAGAATCTCTTGAAAGATTAATTTCTTAAAAACTCGAAACAGAGATGAACTCTTGTCCTCTGCAGTCATTCTTCTTCTAGTTTTACATTGAGGTGTGAAGGGGAGGTATATCATCCATGGGGATGTCGTCATGCACACTCTCTCCACCTTCTGGTGTGGACAAATCACTCACAGTTGGGTTGTAGTAACTAGAATTTCCAAAAGTGACACCATAAGGTTCTGGTGCATTGTCTAATCGGAGAACTGAAAAGAAAAATAACAAAGTCAACACACTTGCTTTATGATGATAGTCTAAATGAAGAATGCTCAGCCACCTGGTTACATTATCGGACTGTAGGAACTGTTCTAGGTGATGAGCAGGTACTTGGTCTGTGTGGGATTTCAGACATTACTTCTGAAATTTTGCATAAGTAGATTTTTGCGTATCACATTTATTTCTATGATTAAGAGAACAGAGGTATTTCTAAAATTCTAAATTGGACACAAAATTAATAATCTAAAGAAGGCAGTTCAACAAAGTATACTAATGCCTTATACATAAATATATAAGCATAACTGACTTTTAAACTTTATGGTTTCAATCATCATCTACAAAAATTATTTTTAAGTGAGGACAGTTAATAAGACACCATCACTTATTGATATCTTAATGCCTTGATTACCATCCCTGTGAAAGAGTAGAAGGAAGTAAGAAGTGTATGAAAGTATGCCTCCTTCTGATAGATCCAAGTTATCACTCAGAATACGCCAATAGATGATACATGAGATTTTTGTTTCATTTTTAGCAAAGGGAAGTATTTTCTTAATGAGCTTGAGTACAGTTTTCAGAGAAAACCTAAGTATGAAATAATCATCTTAAAGTGTTGCAACCAATGACTAATTACTTATTGGTGGCTTAACTAATCCAGTAAGTATCATGTTGCCTGCCTATTCATTCAGCCCTGTGCTTGCAAACCAGCCTCTCTGGAACAGTGGGTCTTTGAAGAGGTATCTCAAAGCTATATGGAAGAGATCAAAAGGTCTCATGATGGAATTGCCCCTCTAAGAATAAATTACAACTACATAGATTTAAAAAAAACTGACAGAATTGTTTATATTATGTACATAAAACAAGCTTCTTATTAAAAAAACATATATTTGGAAATTTAAAAATCTGCCTCTTTAACTTCGAAACATATCACCCTTTTTATGTGGGTTAGTAGAAACCTATAAACAGAATTCCCCCTAATTTACAGATAATGGATTTGCTCTCGAATATTTGTAATATATCAATGATAAGCTGAACTCATCAGAACTCAATAGGACTCTACTAGTGGACTCATTAGAGGCAGCTAACTCTTTGTTATGGTGGCAGAAATTCTTGTACATGCAAGAAAACAGGTATTCTCCTCCTAGAGCATGAGAGAGGAATTAAGCATCTGGAGGGATTTCATTTATCTTGTGTTTGAATAGTATGTAGCAAACTCTGATTTATTTAGCTTAACTCTATTAATTGCAGATATTACTGTTGCCCTTTTAATCTCATGTGTATATGCATGTGTGATGTGCTTATACATATTGGGGTGTGTACATGAATGCCTGTGGGGACTGAGATTGTGAGGTGAGGAGTCTTCCTCAAAGGTTCTTCACCTTATACACTGACACATGGTCTCTCATTTGAATCCATATCTCACCAAGCTCACCAGTCACTTTGTTTGAGGGACAACCATCTCTACCTTACAAATGCTGAAATTACAGGCTCACTTACTAGAAATTTCCATGAGTTCTCGGGATCTTAACTCTGGCTATTATGTTTATGCAGCAAATGTGTCCATTGACCTATCTCTAGAACTTTGGTTGGCTTTCAAATAAAACATTATATGAGTGAGAAAGTTCTTTAATAAGCTATGATGTCTTTCATTTGTGCACATATGAAGCTTTCAGATACTGTGTTTCAAAGCCACATTTCTGGGTTGGTTTTCTTTTCTAATAAGATTAACTGCTTATTTTATTTTGGGGGGATAACAATAAAATAAAATATAAAAAGGTAAAACAAAAACTAATACATTTGAATGAGACAAAACAAACAGAAGAAAAAGATCCCCAAGAAAAGTCACAATAATCAGGGATGCACTTGTTTGAACACTCAGGAATCCCATAAAAACACTAAACTGGAAGCTATAAAATATACATACACAGAGGACCTGGTGCAGACCTATGTAGACCCTGTGATTTCACATGACCTCTGATCATGGTGATATAAAGCGACATGTTTTCTTGGTGTCCTCCATCCCTTCTGGCTTACAATCTTTCTCTCTCCTCTTCTAAGATGTTGCCTGAGCTCTGATGGGAGAAATTTGATAGAGACATACAACTTAGGGCTGAATGTTCCCATATCTCTCACTCTCTGCATAATATCTGGCTGTGGGTCTCCATTTGTTCCCATCTACTGTGAGAGGATGCTTCTGTGATGATGGCTGAATCAGAAACTGGTCGTATTTGTTTTTCTGGGTCTTGGATACCTCATTTAGGATGATTTATTTTCTGGTTCCATTCACCTGTAAGTTTCAGAGCCTTAATTTTA
Source organism: Lophiomys imhausi (assembly GCA_907164525.1). Classification (NCBI taxonomy): domain Eukaryota; kingdom Metazoa; phylum Chordata; class Mammalia; order Rodentia; family Muridae; genus Lophiomys; species Lophiomys imhausi. The sequence goes on from CAJQZJ010032130.1 coordinate 3,336,343, forward strand.
GAATTTTATATCATTATCTTCAAAATTTGTACATATGTTTGGATTCTGGGAATACTACTGAAGTTCAGTTTTGATACGATGAGCAAAAATTCCAAGTAGTTTTTAAATGTGTCACATATAGATAATGCAATTCTTTTCTTTGTGAAGTGGCAATGGCTCCAAACAAATCTGTTTGTGTCATACAACTCCCTGAATCCCTTCTTTGTAGTGCATTGTCACGTAACTAAAACCACTGTGTTCCAGTAATGGTCTGGAACAGAAACAGAAAGCAGTTTTTACCCGGTTCATTTCTGTCATCATAAAGTCGCCGATGGGAAAATGAATCTGTTTTCCGTTGTCCACACAATAAGTAGCCAACAAGACTAAGCAGAGACGCACCCAAAATAGCTCCTAGGATGGCTCCAAATACTATTCCTGTATTTTTATTCTCTGAAAGAAAAAGACAAAAGGTCCAGCTGAGAAATAGAAAAATAATCTTTAAAAAAGCAAAAATACAGATGCAAAGAGACAATGTACAAAGGGTTTTATTTTTAAATTAGATGATGGTGACAGTGTGTCTCTATATGTGTATGTGATCACATAGTCAGTATATTTGGTATAGTGGTAAAAAGCAGTTCAACATAAACCGTACATCTACATTTTTACTTTCTTTGAGAATATATTTTAAATGTTCTCTATAATGGAATATGAGTGTGCATGAATTATGTGTTAAAATTATAACTAAAATGAAAGTGCATGTACGCACATATTGCTATCATGTTATTAAAAGAAACTTATAGTTCAGAAGTTAAAACACTGCCTATATGCTAACAACAGGTTATAAATGCCAATTCACATGTGTTTATATATTGTAATTAATTTAGCCTCTAAGAAAGTGCATCAGAAGACAGTGAGTTCATATTTATAAAGGGGTTTTTATTAAAAATAATAAAATCACTTCAGGCACACAACAGTACAACTAGACCTGAAGAAAATTAAACTTGATGAATGCATTATATACTGTTAATATCTTTCTTATTTTATATTTTTTAATTTGACATAATTTCTAAAGGAGTTATATAAATGTTCATATAATATAGCTGTGAACCAAATTATAATTATATAACTCTCATTAGATATATAACTAGAAGTTAAGGATGTTTTGCTTTCCTAAGTAATTCTTGGAATGGCACTACCCTGTTATTATCCTTCGGTCACTGTGTGATGTCAGATAATCTATAAAAGCACTCATTTTGTCCAGTTTTTCAAAGCTCACATGCATATATTTTAAAAGTTATTTGTATAATATTCCTGCAAGCTCCTGAAAGTTCAGATTATCTTTAAAGAATCAATGCAAATTGTTATCTGATGCCTCAGGAAGCATTTTCATTTGCCAACATCACCTTTTGTTTTCTCATGCTAATAACTGGTATGTGCCCAATAGAGTCCTAAAACCACTTCACAATTTCTATTATTTACTCCTCACCATAAAGATGACCCATACCACTGCAATTATCTGCATTTCTCAAGAATGATGCTTCTTAGATTTAATTTATATGACTTCTCTAGAAATTCAGGCTTACATAATCAGAAAGTTAAATCCATTTATACACACCTTTTGAGGGGTCTGATGTATTGGGGAAAAGTTTTGAATTGTTGGTGAATTTTAAGGTAGGTTGTAAAGTTGTTTTTTCTTGATATGGGGTAAAGCCAGCAAAGTTGTCATCATTTGTTTCAAGCCATTCAGTAGGATCGGTTGTCAAAGAAGGGGTCATAGTTGTGGTCCTCAGAGATGGATGGAAAATGCTGGCTGTGCTGGAAATATTGTTAGGAGTGTTCATTGTGTCATTGTCCAAAGACCAAGTAAAGTTTTCTGACAATATAGGATGTATAGGGTGGGAATGTGCCGAGACATGCAAAGGATTTACAGCTGCTGCTGATAAGTTCAAAGGCAACTTGGAAGCAAAGCCAGGAACTAAGGGAGAGATGGAGGCAGGTCTTGGTCCCACAGTAGAAATAGCTGTTAGCCAGTTACTGGTGGAATTTATTGTTTCATAAGCTGTGGATAGATCCAAAAGAGAAGTATCTGACACCAAGGGATTGGAAATATTATTTTCATTCTCTAAAGTTACATTTGTGCTTCTTTCCAAATGAATGAATTTTTTTCCACTTGTTTTCAAATCTTCTATAGTGTACTGAGTTATGTTTCTTCTTGGATTTTGTTTCTCCGGCCTCCCAAATGGTAATGAAATTAACAGACTTGAAATCAAGACAATTTTGGCAAAGGTCAACATGGTACCCTTCTTTGGTATTGGTTTGAGTGTGAAGAGTCTGAAAGAAAGTAACAGTTATTTGAATTATTATTGAGTTTTTCTATGGATCTTCATTACTCAAGGGAAAAACTATTAACATAATCTTGAGATGATAATATAGTTCTTATTCTAAAAAGTTCTATTTTCTATATAATTCTTCATTCTAGAAAAATGCCAAGAATCAACCTTGTCAAGTTAGATACTGGTATTTCAAAAATCACAGAGCTTGGAACAACTTAAAATATTTTTAATATATATGTATATTCATAGGCTACTCAATGGTTTTTAAATGTTGTAAATACAGGTCATGCAGAGATGTCTGGTTTCTTCCAACTTTAGGAAAGCATGTTCTTCACTGAGATGTTATTGTGAATGCTGATTGTGAAGATGACTCCAATGATCAAAGTGCTAATATTGTCAGGTCTATGAAGGAAGTCTTTCCAAACCTCCCTGGAATATACTATTCATATTTATATTTAATTCATTAAAGTTGAAATAACAGCTATGTTATAATCAATGAAGAATATGATTGAGGGTATGTTTAAAAAATTATATCTAGGTAGATTTTAGCACAGTTAGGTAATAAAACCACGATAATTACCTCACTAATCCAGGCACATCATTCTGTCTAAGTTTGGAAGTTCCCTAACTCTTAAGTAGGTAGTTAGGGAAAAACTAGAGCAGGTATATATCAAAATTCTGATTTCTGTCACAAATAACCTACATAATAATCATCATTATGTTTTACAGTGTTGTTTTGAAGCTAAATCAAATAGTATATGAAGAAACATTCAGTATAGTAACTGGCCTAAAGTAAGCACTTAATCCTCACCAACTACCATTTGGCATCAATTAAATATCACAATATCTCTGTAGTGCAGTGTTTCTCAACCTCTTGGTCATGACCTCTTTGAGGGTCAAATGACTCTTTCACAGTGGCAGCCTAAGACCATTGGCAAACACATATATTTACATTATGATTCATAACAGTGGCAAAATTACAGATATAAAGTAGCAATGAAAATTATTTTATAGCTGGAATCACAACATGAAAAACTGTATTAAAGGGTCTCAGCATTAGGAAGATTGAGAACCACTGCTGTAGTGTCTCAGAGATTGCAAAGTTTGCAATATCATTGCACTTGACACAGTGATTTCTTGAGATAAGAACAGCTTTTGTAATGTTCTTCATATAGATGAAGAAACTGAGGTTTAGAGTGGCCAGTAATAGAAATTAATAAACAGAGGAGAGAAAACAAGATGCTAAAGAATAAATTATGTTTAATTGAATTTTTATATTTAAAAACTTTAGTCTGGAGGAGCTGAGACTGTTGCATAGTTGCTAGAGTGTTTGCCTAGCCTGACAAAAGCCCGCATTCCATCCCAGCATTTCATAAAGCAGGTGACCTGGTGCTTGCATGTATTCCTAGCTCTAGGGAGAAGAGTGCAAGGAAGTAGCAGCATCAGAATCTCAGGGTGATTCTCAGCTACATAATTCAAGGCAAGCCTAAGATACATGAGATCCCATGTCAAGCAATCTCATTAAACAATAAAATCTAAGAACTGACTCGATGCTCCTCAATTGGGCCTTATTTTCACTAAAGGATTCCAACTTGACTCTGGAAAATGGAGCAAGTTCAACTGATAAATTTTTAAGCTTCTGTGTTAACTACATTTTTCTTTTACTTTCATTTTATGTTCATGAGGGTTTACCTTAATGCAAGTATGCGTACCACATGCATGTCTAGTACCCATCAATGTCAGAAGAGAGCACCAGGTCTCCTGGAACTGGAGTTACATAGTTTTGAGCTACCATGTGAGTACGAGGAATAGAACCCAGGTTCTCTAGAAGAGTAGTCAGTTCTCTTAGACACAGCCATCTCTTCAGCCCCTTGCCTGCTGTTTTTCAAGGACTTTCCCTGAATTTTTGTAAATACTGTCAACATTGCTCTTTTTTTTTAATTAGGGTTTAGAGAAACTCCACATCCCTCTGATTATAATTTCATTTTATTTCCCACATTCGCCTTCCATTCAATGATCTGTCACAACTTAAGCACATATGTATTATATTCTAATATACTGTCTTCATCAAAACTTTTAGGAATCAGCCCATGGCTTTGCAGTCTAAATGTTTCACTAACACATAACATTTTTTCATCACCATTCTAATCATTATGAAAAGTCTTCTTAAAATATAAGGCACGTAGGCATGCAGGAATATTCATAAGCACATTACTTATAATTGTCTGGCTGTAATCCATTAGTAACAGATTGGACAACAGATCCTAGCCTATTTGTATAGTGAAAATTAGCATCTTAAGATTTTATGCAATAATATGGATGATTATCATCAACATAGTTCAGAGACTAAAAATCAAGGCATATTGTGTAATCCCACACATATAAAGTTCAAAACAGGCACAACTCTCTGTTAGAGGACTAGAGATTGTGGATGTACATGTGGGAAGGGGGTACTTTTCAAGGGTTCTTTGTGTGTATCATACTCTGTTTCCAGACAGGAATTATAGAAGTGTTTACATTCTGCTTCCTTATATTTTATTTCCTTTTTGGGGATAATCAATATAAGTGTGTTTAAGTACTAAAATTGCTAACATAATCAGAAAACTGTGTTATTAATTATACATTTGTTATATTTGAGACTCTATACATTTTTTACATAGAATACTTAAAAGCAATCAGACAGAACAAGATTTGTAATTGCATCTACAAATAATTAAGTGGAGGCATAAAGAGTGTCAACAATGTGTTCAAGGACTCATATTAGTTAATCAAGTTTAGTAATAGAATAAATCTTGACATACTTGACTTAAATCTACTATGTGGAGTTATCAATAACTGGAGGGAACTGGACTGATAGTCTCCCAAGAACATGAAAATCTCCCAAAACAAGAAAATGAAAATCTCGTAAAATTATTTTATGTAATGAGGCTTAAATACTTACATACTACCTAGTCCCATCCTCCAATATACTTCAAATGCTTCTAAAATACTTAGAATGCCTAAGACAATGTAAATATTAGTACAGTGGGAATTATAGATAGTTTAAAAAATAATGACATAAAAACATCTGCCCATGTTCAGTACAGGGCTTTTTTGAACTATTTCTATTTGCCTTTGATCAAATTCATGGACATACAGCCCATGGATATTCAGGGCCAACTGTACTCTGTAAAGTAATTACAAAGGAACATACAACTTAGTGCTTTCTGTCTTTGAAGAGTTCTTCCCACCAGCATTTTATTTTAAACACAGCTTCTAATCTGAAGGGTTTAATACATTCTAAAAACATTGCAAACACAGGTCTCTCTGTCTTAAGTACTTCTCAACTCTGATGAATATACTTTTATCTTAACATGAGAAATTCCAACAAGTTTGTATATGATATCTTGTATGATTTACATGAATATAAGATAATTTTGCCTGGACCTATACCTGATCAATATTCCATTCAGCTAATGCCTTGGGTAGTAGGTATATTTAAAATGCAGTTTAACTTGGTAAGGCTACGTGTACATTTCAGAGGTATTTTTCTCCAGTGAAATCTGTACAGATCACGGAACACACCATTGTCTTCTTTTTAACTGCTGTTCATGCTCTACTTTAGGCATTGTACTTGTTCATTCTTTTTATTATTACTCTGCCACTTGGTTTACATTATCTCTATTTGGGTACTTTGCATATTTTCTTCTCCTAAAATTTTGGTCATCAGAGGCAGGGAAAAGGCCCTTGGTTGTTCTAATTTTCTTTCAGTGTTACATGAGGTACATAGCTTGAAGCTATCATCCCCACTCCTGTAATGAGAATCTCATATCACCAGCCAACAAAGTGAGCTTTATTTTGCCCAGTTCACCTGGCCTGTAACATTGAGCCACTGAAGGCATCTCTCATTCCTTTACCTCACTTTTGAGTGTAACCTGAAAACTGAGGGTATCCATATGCCAAATAAGCCAAAGCATTGTTGCTACCTATAACTTTTCTCCTGGAAAAAGGTTTAAAATAAAGGAAGACAGGAGCAGATATCATGCCTGAATACAAGGTACAGTTAATTCAGACATTAATACCACTGCAAAGAGTGACTTTGGCCTCTATTCCCAAAATTTATGTTTGGAGAAAAGTTTGCTTCTTCTCCCTGGCATTTAGAGTAGCCACTTAACATGTCTTAGTCAGGAATGTCTCATCTTAAAGAACAGAAGAAGCCCTAAGTTTAAATCATCAGGTTTTCTACCATTTTGCAGAAGCATGGAGAACATGACTCTGGTTAAGTTGGTCCATGTTGAATTCAAGAGTGTGCACTGTAAACAGTAAGAGCAAAGGATGAGGACAGTATAAACCTCCAGAAGACAGTGAATCAATTCTTTCATTTTTCCTTTGAGCCTCTTCCCATTTCTAGGTCAGAAGCATTTAAACAATGTTGTAGATCTATGTAATATGTTAAGCTGAAGTTACTTGAGCTGGATTACAAGCAGTATGCTCGAGTTTGCCCAAGTTCATTTTGTATAGTGGGAGGAAAGTGATAATTGAGAGAACGATAAAATGTTTAGAAAAGGAAAAAGACATCAAGATAACTAAAGTAGCTATTTTCTCCTGTGTTTTTGGCCTCTTCTTGTACCTGGATGGATGTAATCTTGGGGGCTTTACATCTAAAAGAAATTTAGAAAGTGTATCAGAAACAGACCTGTAATCATCACAAATCTGAAAAACTAAGGATAGATTGTCATATGGAATAGAAAGAGAACAAGATTCTCAGTCAACCTATAATTCATTAAGTACAGATTCTAAACATCTAGAAATGGAGTTTTGCTGATTTTCTTATTTAACAATACTTACAGTGTAATTTCAATGATTAAATTTTGGTTTTTGAATAATTCTTCTACAGGGAGGATGAACACTGTTTTTTTCCTTTCTTTCATGTTAACACTGACAGGTGGCTTCCCCTGGCTGGATCACCATGGAGATTTTGGAAATTCCAGGAGAGAATACAAACATATCCATGGGGGCAAACCTTCCTGCTGTGCTTAATTTTGATTGCTCTTAATTATATAATGTCATTATTCTGATCCTCCCATTTGTAACTGAGCCATGCTCTTTATACCAAGCTTTAAAAATAAGGAGGCACCCTGGCTGTGTCTGGCTATAAACTCATGCAAGAGAAAGTAAGGTATTCATTCTTAACTGAATTAAAAGAAGAACTGTAAATAATAGCATCAGTAGATGTACATGGAAGATATCATGTGATGTTGTGTCCCTGTGGTGATTACCTGAGGGGTTTTGATTTCTTGTCCCAAACCTTAACTTCCCAATATAGATGGGTTTACTTATTTGTTTAGTTTTGTCATTAAGAAAGCTCAGTCAGCCATGTAGCTAATATTCCAGGCAGAACTTTAGTATTTGAGTGTTATTCTAAGTAGCCTTTGCAATTTTGGTCAGTATTGAATACCTTCTCTAAAGCCATTTTAATAAGAATATTAGAAATTATGTTCTACAATTCTCTTATTATATAATGTTTGAAAGCATGAGAAGTCAGAAATTCTATTTGTATCTGAGAACATTCTTTATAGATATTGTTTCATTTTTATTTGACAAAGATATAAGAATGATAACTTTTCCTAGAAATTCCCCAAATTTTCCTATTTTGCTAATCATTCTACTAAAAGATACAAGTATTCATAAATCCAGAAAAAAATAAAGAGAATGACATCCTGCCTGATAACTTAAAAGTCCAGTCATGAACTTCATGACTGTAAAAAGTAGGTGGATGACTGCAAAGCTTAGAAAGAATGTGTCTCTAAAACAAATGTTCTGGATCCAAATTCTCAAGCATGAGGTGTTAGACTTCTATCAGATTTCATTGTCTTTCAAAACAGTCTCTATGAATCAAAGAGAAAGTAGGTCAACAGGAAATCATCCTTCTTTTTAAAAGGCTCAAATTGAAAATGACTTTCGCAAACCCTATCTACTCATTCCACAGGAGAAGTTCTGTGAGTAACTTAGTGTTAGAGTTCTGGGATTGCAGACGTGTACTTAGCATGCTCGATAAAATAATGAAATATACAACCATTTCGTTAAGAGCACCATTGAAAACAATGTGTAAAAGTTTGTATATTTCATTGCATATATAGCTAACTTTTCAAGAAATGATATTACACTTAATAGAGAAACTTTAAGCCTAAATCAATAATTTAAAGCTATTCAATTTGTGTCCCTCTCACCAGATCCACATTAAACATTTTGATAGCCTCACTAAGACCTGACTTGAAGAAATCCTGTATTTAAGGTACACATTTAGAATAATGTTTTCACTGAACTTTTCTGTCAGTTTAGTCAGTTAGAAACTTTGGCAGGACTTCTTAAAATTTAACAGTGAAAATGTCCACTTACATAGTAATTAACTAAAGAAACAATGGACTATTTATACCAAAGAGTCTCTTTGGCTATTTGTCTGACTGTTCTGTCAAAACCTGAGTCCACCGTAATTCCATTTAAAAAAGGAGAAAGAGACAGAGAGAGGGATAGATAGACACACACATACACACACACACACACACACACAGAGAGAGAGAGAGAGAGAGAAAGAGAGAGAGAGAGAGAGATTGAGAGAGAGAAATAGAGACAGAGAATCCCAAAGAGCACAGACTTACCTTCAGAATTAACAGGTGTTTACGGATGGGAAATAAAATATCACAGTTGTCCAGGCTGGAATGAGTCCTCAGCATATGAAAGAGCAGGTAGGTGGCTTAAGTATGACAGTGTGGCATTGAACAGGACATAGGCAGATGCTAAAGAAATAAAATTGGGTGGAGCTAGCTGCCTGGCTGGCTGACTCTGAGTATCTTGCTTGTGTAATAGAGCAGTGGAGAACCTGACTGACCTGCTTCTCAGCTGTAAGCAATAGGGTATCTCCTCACTCAGGTCTTTAAAAAGTCCAAAGCTCTAGTTTTCATAGGCTGCCTTGACTGATTTTGAGATAGGCTGGTTCTCTGCAGCAGTATCAAAAAGGGTGTTGTTTATTTCTTACAGTGGGGGATTGGTAGCATTCTCTGGTGTATTAAGAACTCTTGAAACATGCGAGGTACCTCTCTGCATTTAGGAAAACTCCAGTGAGTCATGCTCCACACCTTTTTCTGTATGCTAGCCCAAGGTTATTCTAACTCATAAACAAATCCTTCAGTCTTTCTCTGAAGTGGCCCTTTCTGACCTTAACACTAAATGTGAAAAAATCTTAGGGGTCAATAATCAAGGATTTACCTGAGGTTCACTGAAATTGGTGTTATAGAAAGTCACATCTACACATAGTCAATGGATGTTTACAGAGGTCCTTAAGAACTCTAAAGAGGATTACTTTAAAAATAACCTCCAGTACTAAATTGAGGATCTTGCTGGTTTTCCAAACTTTAGGGAATCACTGGGGCCTAGTAGCTTTCTTGTTCAAACAGTTCTCATCCTGTGTTCTATTTGCTTTTAGTCTCAAATTATAAGCTGGATGATTTCTGGAGTGCTTGGATCATACTTAATTAAATACTTGAGTCAATAACAAATTGTCATGCTTCCTTTTGCCTCCTCCCATGCCTTCTCAAAGGAAGAAGCGTGAATGTGAAATATTCTTCACTTCAGTACTTGGGAACTGGTATCAGTCTCTCCTGCTTAATATACCTGAGGTTTACATTTGGTTTCTGTTGTACAAAGGGTTAGATTTTCAACTGCTAAAGAGGTAAATGAAATGTCATCTGAAAGGTACTAGCTAGTTTACTACGCAGAATCTGCTCAGTTAACTGGTTTCCAGAAAGAATGGAGTAATTCTACACTTTTACATTTTCTGCAGCCCAAACGCTGCCCCAGAGTTTGATTAGAGATTATACTCCTAAAAAGCATTCACCGAAAGGACATTTAAGCTGTGTCTGCGTTGGCATGAAGAAAAACAAGTTAAACTCATTTAAATACTGGTTGCTGATGATGGCTAAATAGAGTTCATTTGGTTATCTTCAGATTATCAACTTACTAGGAAAGGAATTTACTGTGGATGGGAATATTCTCTGTCTGAACTCAGGGAACTGAGTATGAACTAAGAGCATTGGGTGTGCAGTATCTCTAGACATTCTCCTAGGCGTATGTAGGAATGCAGTTACCTGTTTCTCACTTCACAGTAGCAGTTACAGCAGATGACAGGCAGGCACACTGCAAAGCGCTTATGCTCCAACTCTCTCCTTTCTTCACCCTGAGTGTCAAAGCTATCTTGACACTTCATTCTGAAGATGTTAACTGAAGACTCAGAACGTTTAACATCATTGCCTTCCTACAACCATAACCAACTGGTTAGAATAAATGTTAAGGACAAGCCCTATTTAAACAGCTCTCATGAGCACATATAAAAATAAACCAAAAACGGAAAGAATACATTATGAATGTATACTTTCATTTCAATGCCTCATTTGTTGAATGCCTCATTTGTTATTCAGCTTATTTGGTTGTAACCAGAAACTGATTCATACGAAGCTACATGTGAATAGTTTAAATAGACAGACAGACAGACAGACAGACAGACAGACAGACAGACAGATAGATAGATAGATAGATAGACAGACTCCAAACATTTTTCACTGAGATACAGTTCCAAGCATATATGACCTACATAAGGTTAGTTTCTCCTGAGAATCTCAACCAAAGAACAATTACTGACAATTTCATCAGCCACACCAGATGAGATGATACATTTTGCAAGGTTTATATACATTTTGTACTTACCCTCTATGGTACTATTTGCTAATTCAAACTGCTTTATTATTCATTAGTTAAGATTTATAATCCATACTGGGACAAAGTTTTTCTTGATATTAAAGTCAAATATCCATAATACAAACACATATTCCTTTACACTATGGATCTGGAAGCACACCCCTGTAGTTCGTAACCATGCTTAAGGCTGTTTTAGATGCAAGCACCTTCTCAGTCCACATACATATGCAATAATACATTCTTGCATGCATGCAAAAGTGATTAGCTAAGGAAAGTTGTGAGGTTATAAGCCACTAGAATAAACTTTAAGTGATAGATTCCCTGTTGATTTTTGGCATTTTTAATTCAACTCATAATCCACAGGAGAATTACCACTGTAACAAAATCTGTCCCATTATTGTGAGAGCAAATCCTCTCAGTATGTTAGTCGTAAAAAGTAAAATACAGTTGATGTCAAAATGAACCCACTTCACTTTAATATAAAAATAGGGAGCCATTGACTACTAAGCCAACTTAAGGACAAAGTACTCATTGGTATCATTGTGAGATGTATTCAGAATAAAATTTATATTACTTATTTAAGGTTGGAAATATTATATAGTTATTCTTAATATTACATTTGAGAGCATATTTTGTATTTATTAATTGTATGATAGATTCTGTTCAGATTGTTTTAAAGTAAGACATGAATGACCATGAGAAAGTAAAAAGAAATCCTATATATTTATTGTTGCTTTAAAGAAAAAGGACAACATAATTAATAAATATTTTTCAGGGTAAATACATGCTAATTTTCCAAGAGAAGAGTAGAATGGAAATATATTTAAAGATAAACTATTAAATTTACAACTGAAAATAAGGGTTTATTAAATTTATGTCTTTCAGAAGATACAAAGTATAAAAGATTATTATGAAAAATAATCCCCAATAATGATTTTGGTGTTCAAATATTCAAAAGCAGCTTATTGGACATTTTTAGGTCTTGTATAAAGGCTGACACAACTTGTTCAGTGTGTCTGTCTCCCTCCAATTTCTCTAAACAAAAATTAGAAAATGATTGGGAGCTGTTGCTACATAAGCACTTATAAAACAATCTCTTCCTTGGTGTTCCCATTGTCAATAAGGTCCTACTCAGCATATGTTAGCAGAATAGCATTCCAGTACACAGTTCCACTGTGCCTACCTATCAATATAAGACTTCTCAGACTCGTGCTGGCAGGTTCTCAGTTCTCATAGTCAGGGAGGCAGTTGTGTGCTTGGTAAAGCAAATTCGGCCACTGAGTCATAATTCCTTTACTGAGTCCTGATTTTGCAACTTTCTCATTTCATAACTGTGGCTAGTTGCATTTGTAAGGCTGCTCTCTCGTTTGTAAAAGAGGGAAAGTGACTCCTACCTCCTGTGGCCTGTGGGGAGTCAGTGACTTTAAAATAGGACATGAGTTCAACCAGGCCCAGTTAATGATCAGCATGATCATTACTTTGGAGGTGTAGGAACTTGACGCTTAGCATAACCAGGAATAGAAGTTAAAATGAAATGAACCAAGGCTGCAAACACTTGTATTCAACTATTTTATTATTCTGAATTTATGTATATCTCTTGGCAGAACAATTGGTTAATAATATTCATCGAAAAAAAATGAGTGAACTCTTGATTTGTAATTAATTCATTTTTCCTGTATGGAGTCTTTCTGGATCATACCTTTTGTAAGGCTAGATTTCTCCCTTTTTAACATGTCTTATCACTTCCCTTACATTCTCCCCATAGCATTTATGACCTACATAGTATTTTATACCTTATTTTGTATGGTCTTTTAAAATATATTGCTACACTAGAATATCATCTCAAGAATGCAGGTATTTTGATCTGTTTCAATAAATGGTTTTTCACAGAACTAGATTAGGGTCATTTTGAAAGGACTGGCCTAGAGAAAATGCTCAATAAAATATCAATTAATAAATAATTGAATGTATTGATATACAAGCAAACAACAATTTAACATCAGAGATAATTAAAATCAAATAAACACATAAAACATTTTCAAATTCACTGCATCCTACTTGGAATACTTTTCTTGTTGAATTATTGATATCTGAAACCTGATAATTCAATTTTCCTTTAAATTCATTCTTTGTCTGGATCCATTTTGCAGAAAGCTGCAAAATCAGAACTCAGGCACATACATGTAATCCCAATACTTCTAAGCTGAAACAAGAACAGGAGTTAAAGGTCCTCATCAGATACTTACAAATTCAAGGCAGGCCTGGACTACATGAAACCATTCTCAACAAAGGAGACACCCCTTGGACATATTTGTACTTACATATAGATATGTTTGCCATTTCATCTAGAAGTTAATTCTGAAGGAGTGATCAGTCACAGAAATTGACCTTAGTAAGGGATGTATCTATCGGTGTGCTCCTCTGATATTGCAGAAGCTATGGGCACAAATGTAGCTAAGGGGGCAAGTGTGCTTGGAAGAATAGGTTCTTCTAATTGCTTCATATTTAATTTTTAATTTTAAGATGAACAGCAATGTTTTTTTAAATACTTTATTTTTTTTCTTCAAGTTACATCTCAGTCACAAACCCCTCCCTATCCCGCCCTTCCACGCTCTTCCCCCCAGAAGTTTCCCCTTTCAGTCCAACAGATGGTTCCTTCTCTTATAACAGTAAGTATTATACAAAACAACAGATATAAATATGCCACATTTATGAGAGTTAAATGGCCCAGTATACCTTCCCAATGTCCAGTTTATACATATTTGGCCCCTGACTTTAACATTCTACTATCTAACCATCTCCATGAGTTTAAAGGTCTATATGTGACTCAACATTCATACTATCTTGCAACACACTTTTAAGAGTATCTTCTTAGATCTATAACACCCTCTTGATTCCTAAACAACTCAAAATTTAACTATGAGACTCTAGCTGTCTATTCTTCAACCACCTCAGAGACCTGAGAGGGAACAGCAATGTTTTTAACAGAATGACAGAAATGTATGTTAAGCTGTTAAAAGGGAAAAGAAAAGTATTATAATATGCCAACCAGTAATGACCATTAACAGTCAGTGATCATTAATTTAAGTCACTCAGTAAAAAGCCGCATTTTCCTCTGGTCTAATAATGTGCATAAATACAGATATATGTAGAAAAAAAGGAGGAGAAAGAAGAAGAAGAAGGAGAACAAGAAGAAAGAAGGAAAGAAAGGGGGAGAGAGAGAGAGAGAGAGAAAGGAAAGAAAGAAAGAAAGAAAAAAGAAAAAGAAAGAAAGAAAGAGAAAATATGAAAAAATGGAAGAAAGTACCATAGACCTGTGACAGGAGCAATAATTTAAAATCTGAATCAAGAAATTGTTGAGGCTGGAGGGATGGGTCAGTGCATAAGTGATTTATGCCATTCCAAAGGACTCTAGATCACTTCCCATCTTCAATGTCAAATGCTCACATCTGCCTGTAATGCCATCTCTATGACACTCTTTTGCTTCCACAGATATCTGCAAACACATGGCACACACACACACACACACACACACAATAAATAAATAAATAAATAAATAAATAAACAAACAAACAAACAAATAAATAAATAAATAGATAAATAAATAAATAAAATGAATAAATAAATAAAGTGGAATATCTTAGGAAAAGTTCTTGGAATTTATAAATAATAAATTGTGTTGGTGAATATAATGATTTAAGATTATGGTGAGTTTGTGCTCAATGATCAAAAGTAGGTCCTGAGAGGACATTATGAGGAACAGTAAGGCAAAACAGCTTGGATAATCCAGATCAAAGAAAAGAGAAGTCAGGGTACTGGAACAAATACCTCTGTGTATTATAATTTATAAGAACTATTTTGGGATTCTGGTTGATAAGACTTAATATAATTCAGTCAAGAGTTAAAAAATCTTCAGAGACATGGAATGAGTGTCTCCAGGGAATAGAAGACTCCAATACTGATAGGCAGGGGGAAGAATTAATTGATAATGAATGTTCAAACCTGTGAATATTTGAAATAGATGAAATGGTCCTGGGTCACAATGAACAAAACCAAAAAAAAAAATCAACAGCCTGTCTTTATTTATTATTAATGTTAGAGACAGCTATCACTTGAGAGAATCACACAGAAAGTGGAAATTCAGGGGCCTACCAAATGACAGTTAGAATAAGAATGTAAAGAAGCAGAAACTACTTAGATATTTACTACTTAGATATTACTTAGATCAACTGAGTAAAAGAGAGCATAGTGAGAGTGCCCTAAGCATGAGGAATGGGCATTGAAGAATTGAGAGGTAGTTTGGAAGTTTGGGAGTACTGGAAGTAATTAACAGGAATGGGGTTAAGGAGTACAGTGATATTTGTCCTAACATTCTAGTTGTAAATGGTCACAGAAAAATAACAGGACGGGAGCATCATCATAATTCTGATAGTTCTGGAGCATCATGACAATAAGGAGAGTTCTGGAGCATCATGATAATAAGGAGAGTTCTGGAGCATCATGATAATGAGAGTTCTGGAGCATCATGATAATAAGGAGAGTTCTTCTCGTTCTCTGAACACCAGTTGGTTTAAGAATTACAAAATGGTACATCTTCCTAGTATTCAAGGGTGTCTGGAATTTACAAGGGCAACTTAGTGCACTGCAAAATTACATCAGTATCTTCAGTAAATACATAATATCTTCTTGTGCAGAGATGCCACAGCTGATTCACTCCTTTTGATGAAGTATACAATCACCCAAATGTCTTCCTCTAAAATCTTAATTTCATTTTCCACTATAGTCTTTTTGGTAACCTTTGCCTAATTGATCAAGCACTCACTTTACATGCACCTATTGAATTAAGTGACGTTGCAGCCAGGCAAAATTGAGTAAGGCATGGAGCTGACTGATTAATAGTCCTGGAACTTGCTGTAGCATCGTTAGGAACACACCTTTATGATTTATCCACTAAGTAAAAACCTTAAGACAGATATTCAGAAACTCCTGGAGAAACTCACTTATTTCTACTTGGAAAAAGTGTCATAGCTAAATCAACTCTGTCACAACATGATGCAAGATTTTTTGCCAAGGGTTCTTCTCACCACTAAGATGTAATTTACAGAGGTCAGGAAGCTACACCACCAGTCTACACCCTAAAGTGGAACCTTCCTATGCTTCTTGGCTCAAACCCTATCATAGGAGGAAAGGGAGACTTACTCATGTCCCGAGGAGGATTTTGAAATCAAGTTCACAGGCACCACATAGAAATGCTGAGTGGCCATTTCAGCCATTGAAAATACTAAAAGACTTCTTCGTTTAGTTCTGTACCTCATTTTTTGATTGGGTTACTTGGTTTGTTGGTGTTTAATTTCTTGAGTTCTTTGGATATTAGCCCTCTGTCAGATGTGGGGTTGGTGAAGTTCTTCTCACAATATGTAGGCTGCCATTTTGTTCTGATGACACTGTCTTTTGCCTTACAGAAGCTTTTTAACTTTCATGAGATTTCATTTGTTGATTGTTGGTCTTAGGGCCTGAGCTATTTGTGTTCTGTTCAGGAAGTTGTCACCTGTACCAGTGAGTTGTAGGATATTCCCAACTTTTTTCTATTATATATAGTGTGTTCTGTTTTATGTTAAGGTCTTTGATACATTTGGACTTAAGTTATATGCAAGGTAATAAATATGGGTCTATTTGCATTCTTTTACATATTGAGATCCAGTTAGGCCAGCATCATTTGTTGAAGATGCTGTCCTTTTCCCATTGTATGATTTTGGCTTCTTTGTCAAAAATTAAGTGACTATAAGAATCTAAGAACTTTTCAGAGTACATTGAAAACACATACTCTTTAATAAAGCTCATTTCCTAGAGGCACTTACCTACAAAGACAGTATATTTCTGTCCTGAGCCAGGAGACAATCCTGAAAGAGTAACACATAAATATCATGAATCAAATGCCTTCCTTTATACCTGGGGCTAAAACCGGAAGCAGGATCTTAGGCATCAGAGCAATTTGAGTCAAGTTCATTATAAGCAGGTTTGCTATACTTCCTGAGATTTAATGTGATTGTCAGTAATTCCTTTTTTTAATTTTAAGTTTAATTATTTACTCATTTTACATCCCATTAAAGCCTCCTCTCTCCATTCCTCTGGGGTCCCTGCTCCCACACCCTTCTCCCTATCCTCCATCCCATCCCACCACAGCACATTGAATCACATCAGGACTGAGGACTTCCTCTTCCATTGAGGACAGGCATCACAGCCCAATTAGGGGGAAGTGATCAAAAAGCAGGCATCAGAGTCCATGCCAGAGACAGTTGCTATATGACCCCTGATCCATTTGCTGAACATGATGAACAAGTTGTCTATTAGTTATATATGTGTAGAGGGCCTAGCTCCAGTTCATGCATGCTCTTTGCTTGGTGGTTCAGTCTCAGTGAACCCCATGGGCCTAGGTTAGTTGTCTTTGTTGGTCTTCTTGTGGAGTTATTATCCCTTCCATGGCTTTCTATCCTTCCCCTCCATTCTTTCACAAGACACCTCAAACTATGCTTAATGTCTGGTGGTGAATATCTCCTCTGTTTGGATCATCTGCTACATGGAAGTTCTCATAAGACAGTTATGTGATGCTCCTGTAAGCATAATAGAGTATTGTTAATAGTGATAGGGGATGGATCTCTCCCTTAAGGTAGGTCTCAGGTAGGGTCTATCATTGGTTGGAGAGTCCCTCAATTTCTGATATATATGTGTCACATCTCTATCGCAGCCTCCTCCCTCCTCTCTTCTTGGTCCTTCCCTCCCACTGTCTTCCCCCTCTCCTGCTTCCTCTTCTCCTTGGATGAGGGGAGCCCCCCACATATCAGCACCCCTCAGTTCATCAGTCACATGAGGGCTAAGAGCTTCTTCTTACACTGGGACCAGAGACAGCAGCCCAGCAAAGGTAAGGAGTTCCACTAACAGGCAACAGAATTTATGACAGAGACAGCCCCCACCCATTTGCTAAGGTATGAAGACCAGGTTGCCTATCATTGTATACATGTAAGGGGCCTGGGTCTAGTCTAGTTTATATATATATATATATATATATATATATATATATATATATATATATATATATATATATATATATATATGCCGTGTGTGTGTTTTAGGTTGATTGGTCATGTTGATCTGCATGTGAAGTTCTTATCCCCTCAAGATCTCTCTATTCCCTCCTCCCTCTTTTATACACAATATGTGACTCCCAGAGCTCCACCTAACATTTGGCTGTGTGTCTCACAGCATCTGTTTCAATCTGCTGCTGGGTGGAGTTTCTCATAAGATGCTAGGTTCCTGTCTCTTTGAGTCTGGGTTGTACAGAAGACAATTTTTTGGACAGAACACCAATATCTCAGGCTCTAAGACCAACAATCAATAAATGGGACCTTATGAAACTGAAAAGCTTCTGTAAGGCAAAGGATACTGTCATTAGAACAAAATCGAAGCCTACATTGCGAAAAGCTCTCCACCAACCCCACATCTGACAGAGGGCTAATGTCCAAAATGTGTGAATAACTCAAGAACTCAAATACCAACAAACCAAATAATCCAATAAAAAGAAAAATGGGATGCAGAGCTAAACCAACAATTCACAAAAGAGGAATCTCTAATGACCAAGAGGCACTTGAAGAAATGCTCATTGTCCTTAGTCATCAGGGAACCGCACATCAAAGCAACTCTGAGATTTCCACCTCATATCCATCAGAAGGACAAAGGTCAAAAACTCAAGTGATAACACATGCTGGGGAGGATGTGGAGAAAGGGGAACACTCTTCCATTGCTGGTGGGAGTGCAAAGTTGTACAACCATTTTGGTAATCAATATGGCAATACCTCAGAAAATGGGAATTTTCAACCTCAGGACCCAGCTACA
The DNA here is from genome assembly GCA_907164525.1 of Lophiomys imhausi. Lineage (NCBI taxonomy): Eukaryota > Metazoa > Chordata > Mammalia > Rodentia > Muridae > Lophiomys > Lophiomys imhausi. The sequence goes on from CAJQZJ010032130.1 coordinate 3,355,275, forward strand.
CCATACCTAGTTGTATCCAAAAGATTCTCCACCAAACCCCAAGGACATCAACTCAACCACATGCATAGCAGCTTTATTCTTAATAGCTAGAAACTGGAAACAACCCAGATGTCCCCCAACCAAAGAATGGATGAAAAAACTGTGGTACATCTACACAATGGAATACTACACAGCTATCAAAAACAAGGAAACCATGCAATTTGCAACCAAATGGATGGAACTAGAAAACCTCATCCTGAGTAAGCTAACCCAGACCCAGAAAGATTCACATGGTTATGTATCCACTTTTAACTTGATTTTAGCCAAACAGTAACAGATAATTTCTGTGAATCTTTATCTCTGCACATCTTGTATATATGGTAAATTTTGGGTTGAAGATTTTGTGGGTGGGTTGGTGGTCTCCTCACTCCCCTAGATGTCCTCCCTAGCTAGAAGGAGGCCTCTTCAGTCTTCATATCTGCCGCTGCTAAGAGTTTCAGCTAGAGTCACCCCTATGTCTTCCCTGGGGCCTACCTTGTTGTGGACTCTAGATTGTCTCAGAAATGTGACCCCTCTTAGTTTCCCATCTTTCTTTCAAACAAGACTGTGAGAAAGGTTTAATATTTTTAATGTGCAGAATGTGTAACAAAGTAACAGGTCCATGTAATACTGGGGAGGTTTTGTCTTTGGGTTAGGAGACAAGGACTCCTCATGGAGCCTCAAGCTGGCCTTGAAGTGGTGACTTCCTACCTCGTCCTCAGTTCTGACAAAAAGGTACGAGCCATCTCCCTCCCCTTTTGTTTTTATGCATTTTAGCTATTTGTAAAAAAGGGAACAAAATTTTGGAAGACTTATTTAGAGAAAAGAAGAACAAGACATACGGACACAAAACAGTAGGGAAAAGGGAATCCTGGTGTGGCAACCTGCATGGAAAACCTTCCCAGCAACGAGGAGGCTGAAACAGGAGGGATCATTTAAGTCTGTGACTTTGAAATGAATTCGGATAATATAGTGAGATGGTATCTCAATTTTTTTGAGTAATAAGAGTAAAAAAACCCCAAATGTCAAGGTCTCCAGAGGAATATACATCAAAAGACAGAGTATAGAAATATGACCATATTTTATCAAATCATGTCTTATTATTTATATGAATTCTTCTTATTTTGATTTTCTGAAAAAACATTTTAAATATTACCTCCTCATCATGGAACAGTCAGTAACATCACTCAAGAACAGTACATAGGATTATACTTTTCTTTCATTCCAGAATGTCTAAGCCAATGTCATTTTGATTATTGAGAGAGAGAAAAAGTACTCAGTTTTTATAATGCATAAAGTACTGTGCTTTTTTAAAAGAATGTTATAAATTCCATAGTTCACACCTCACACTACATTTCAAAACTTATTTTTCTTTCATTGTCTGTGCTGAGGACCATGGAGACTATGCAGATCACCACACAACACTTGGCGTGGCTCCTGGGAGACTTAAGATAGGAATGCTAACAACATTCCTCCAGATTCTTTGCTACATGAGCACTGTTTGAAATAATTAGACAACCTATGAAAGTGCCCGTGTATTGCACATCTATACCTTCCCCAGAGCAAACTAATCATACCCTGACTCAATACGCTTATTGTCTGCTGTCAGAAACACTCAGGGCCACTCTGCCATTCAGTTTTTGAAGAAAGTCAAGATTATGGGCTATGTCAATATGCCATAGCTTCCAGCCACAGCCAACTATAAAAAAATGAAAAGATCGATTATTGGTTGAAAAATTGGATATCTTCTTAAATATTAGATAATGAAGCAGACAGTATGAAAATAGTTATGTGTTAGAAACCAAAGTCTTTAGCTACAAATTCTTACATTTAGCAACTAGTAGTTTAAAAACTAATTAAAATTTATTGTTCTCTTCTAGTCCATTAAACAGATTTGGACCACTGACAAGCTGCCTATAAGTTAATTTGCCAGAAAGTCTTGTGAAGTCTATTTGCTATTCTCATTTCAAGCTAGAAAATATAAATTCACTATTTATTAATTTAGTCAAGGTCACACATTTAGAAAAGAATTCAGACATCATTTTTTGTTTATTGGTTGGTTGGTTTTGGTTTTGGTTTTTGAAGCAGGGTTTCTCTGTGTAGCCCTGGCTGTCCTGGAACTCACTATGTAGACCAAGCTGTCCTAGAACTCATAGAGATCCACCTGCCTCTGCCTCCTGAATGCTGGAATTAAAGGCATGCACCACCACAACACAGCGAGAATACAGATTTTTAAAAATGTATTTATTTATTCAAGTTACATCCTGATCACAGCCCCCTCACTCCACCTCACCCAGTCCCACCTCTCTCTCCTCTCTCTCCTCAGATGAGGGGAGCCCCCCCACACACACACATATTGACCCACCTTGGTTCATCACATCACACACTAAACATTAGGTGGAGCTATGGGAGTCATGTATAAGAGAGGGAGGAGGAATAGAGGGATCCAGAGAGGACAAGAAGCCCACATGAAGGCCAATAGAACCAATCAAACTAAGCACCTAGAGGCTCACAGAGACTGAAGCACCAAACAAAGAATACAGACATCTTTTAAGCCCAGAAGATTCCTAATTTAACCTATGCTCTTAGTCCAGTGCACTGCCATTCATAGGTATTCTAAAGAAAAGAGTTTCATCAAGAATGTATATTTCATTATGTTTATTATAAAAATGAAGATAGTGATTTTTATAATCTATGGCATTTTTCTATGTTTCTCAATATGTTCTAAGGTACTACATCCATGCCCAAATAAAAGCTTGAAGGTTGAAAAAGTAAATATTCAATAAGGTTTAGGACATTGACACCTTCCAATTAGATAGGATGAAGAATTCAATTCTTGAAGAGTTTTCTGGGGGCCAAAGCTATTCCAGATATTAACTATTGAAAAGGATAGAAATTACAATTTATTTCATGTCTCCTTTTCCTTTGCAAGTTAACAGATGTTGTGATCATTTCTCTGAGTGTCATTAAGATACAAATCTTAAATGCACTGCTTAAGAAACTTGCTTGAGTGGCCATGCCATAATGCTGTTAGTAGCTGTCTGCTAACGGGACAGGGATAACTGTGTGTGCTTCTCCAAAAGTTTAATTCATTTGTCACCAACCCCTGTATAAATAGAGTTCAGCAGTTAGAAAGACAAAGATTTGATCCTGTTATTTCTGCTTAGTATTAGATTTGCAATAATTTAAAAAATCAACAAAATTAACCAGAAAGTGTACCAAATAGATTAAAGATAAAGTGAGAAAAGAACATAAGAAAACTTAGTCTCATACTTACCAAAACTATACTTGTTTATTAATAATGCAAAATAGGGCCTGGAGAGATGATTCTGCAGTTAAGAGCTCATGCCATTCTTTTGAGGATTCTTTATTTCCAACACCCATATTCAGTGGAACTGCCTGTAACTCCAGTACCTGGGTATCCAACACTCTCTTTGGTCTCTGCAAGCACACTCATACATACTCACACACACACACACACACACACACACACACACACACACACATGCACATGCACACAAACACACACACAGTTAAATTTAAATAAATAAAATGATATATCTATTAAAAGCAACCAAAGGTAAAAAGCTTCCATGTTTATGTTTGTGGAGATACATTTAGTAATGTTTTGCAACTAAAGTGTGAATACCCATCTCAATTTGAACATGTGATAATAAAATATATATTTAATATAGAAATTCCTAAATCAAATTGAGTAATATGATGCATACACATGTGTGCATGTGTGTGTGCGTGTGTAGTTGGTTCTGTCCTTCCACCAAGGGAGAAAGTGTGAATCATGCTCAAATCCTCAGGTGTCTTTACCACTGAGCCATCTTCCTCACATTATGACTTCTATATCAAAACTGAGAGACTAATGTGATCAAGATTATAGTGAGAGTTCTTCCAGTTCCCTTTTACCATCTCTCATTCCTCTCCCTTCCCCTCATGTCTGCACAAATCATGAGCTTAAGTGGCCTACCTCCTTCAGTCTCTTCCTCCTGGAGCTACAGGTGAATATCACTGTTCCCAACGACAACTCTTAAGTTTCCATATACCATGAGGTTGATCAGGTATAACTTCTTATTTCTCTGTGAAATTTCCTAGGGGAAAAATGAAACAGTTAATGACTTCAGAAACTTGTGAATATTTCCAGAACTTAGCAAGACTGACTATTTTACCATCTTAATGTTAAAAGAGGGGAAAAGATGGGAGTGAGTGGGGGAGGCATCAAATGTAAAGTTAGAGAGCTTGAAAGAAGACCAACAAGTCTAGACTCGCTCCCTGTGTGCAATAAGTAGAACTGAGACCAGACCTTCAAATCTTCCCCTTCACACACATTCTTCTTTCATGCACAGTCTTTCCAGAGCAGACGCCACCTCTAGGCCATTATTGCATTCCTATAAGATGTTAGCTTAAAAAAAAAAAAAAAAAAAAAAAAGACAGGAATGTACCTCAGGCTGGGAATATAAAGTGTTCCATATTCATGGCCCTTTTCTAAGCATGGAACCTGCTCTACAAGGTCTTTAATTCTACCTTGTGTGTGGTGGTGTTGCAATATTTCATGGGGAAAACACATTATGCTTGAGGATGTTACCAAAAATAAATCCTAGGAACAAAGGAAGGTCTTCAGTTGCACTTGGGTGAGGTCCATATTGGCAGTCTGCAACCTGGCAGTCTGCTGCTCTGAGTCACCCTGTTTCCGATGAACTTTCTTTTAGAGGGCTCTAAGACTTTATCTACTTGGAACACAGTACCGAGAATTTCATTTTGTTCTCCAGGTGCAGACATATTTAGCATCGTTTGCACTTGGACTTCACTTTTTTTCTCTCTGTCCTTTCTAAGACTCCTACCCCCTTAGAAATATAATGTAGTAGTTTACAAAATGTTTTAAGTAGTTGTTTTTCCAAATAAAATAGAATTTGATACTTGACACCAAGAAACAGGCAGAGAAAGAAGGTATCTCTGGTCAGTGACTGAGTTTATCCCCCTATCCCACTGAAATAACATGGTGCATAATGTAAAAATCTGGAATAATGCAAACAGCACAAGGCAGAGTGGCAGCCAAACCCCGGACGCTATCCAGTAACTGAAGTCAATTTAACAAACCTTTATAGATCATTTAGTGTGAAAACAGTAAAGGTCCTAACAAGGTCAGGGGCTGGAGAGAAAGCTTAGTGGACCTGATTCAGATCTAAGCATTTATGTAAAAACCTGGCCTGGGCACACATATATCTGTAACCTTAGTGTTATGTGGGGGTGGAGGTGGGGTGGGTACAGAGACAACAGGATGACTTGGGTGTGCTGGCTTCCAACCTAGGTCCAAATTCAAGGACACATTTTCTCAAAAAATTAAGACAGAAGGCAGAGAGTGACCCAATATCCCCTGCAGGCCTCTGCATGTGCACATACAGGTATGCACAGCCACATACATATGTATATACACACACACACACAGACAGGAGAGAAAGACAGAGAGAGAGAGTGTGTGTGTAAAGAGTACTGGAAAAATCAAATGAAGGAATTGGCTAAACTATGCTAAATATTGTGGATGCCTCTGCAGGTTAATGGACCTTACAGACAAGGCAAGGGATGCTTCAACCACTCTGGACGTGCCTTCTATTCTGTGATTTCTGTGAAAATAAATAACTTGAAACAAACCAATCAGCCTGTAACCTCCTTTATATGACCCTATATTTCTCTTCTCTGGATATTCACTTTAACATGAGGAACCGTATTTACAGTGGTCCCTTATTTATAGTGAACATGAACAGTCGGTGTTACTCTGCAGAGAAAGAATGTGATCACAGCATGCTCCTCTATGCAGTTCTGTACTCTGCAGAACATGTGTGTGCCCTGAGTCTACCTCCCACGGACAATTGCTATTAATATATGATAATTTTCTTTGAGTATTATGTATTTATAATTGTAATACGTCTTTTACATCTGCATACATAAATGTTTATGCATAATTCAACTTCTAAACTGCCCCATGTCTGTCCCTGTATTGACATTTATTTATTTATTTGTTTGTTTGTTTGTTTATTTAACTAGCAATGGCTTCCACTTCAAACACTTTTATCTTAAGGTATTTTTATTTAACAACAAGTAAGTTTGCTGCACTCCTTCCCTTGTTCACTGTCCCACTTCTGTGGCCATGCTCATTTCAGGCTACTGTGTTCATCTCTTTGTACTCCAGGCTCCCTCCTGTGAGTTACATGTGATTTGATTTCTTCTATCCTTTTGGTTTCCTCATGTCTCCAGGACTATTTCAAAACACTATCACAATTGTCACAATTTACTCTCAGATTTCCATTCTCAATTATCAGCCTCTCAATTTTCAATTTTACCTCGTATTATTGAGGGATGCTTTGCATGGTATAGAGAGGTTGTAATCTGAGCACTATGGTGGTTTCTACAGTTTGCTTCAGCTTTAAAAGTCCCAAATTTCTAATGTAGTCAATAATCATTACTGCTTTGTAGCCCACATAATGTATAATAGATAACATACAGACTTTTGTTTATAGTTATGAGATCGAGCACTAGAGATGTAGCTAAAGAATTTATTTCATGGATTTTAAATGCTTCATATATAGTTACAAACCGATAAGAAACGAGTCACTATTTCATCAGTTTGGCCTACAGCTGTAACTGAAGTTTTTAATTATTATTTAACACTTATTTATTTATTACTAAATTCACTTATAACAAACACCAACAATTTCTTAACTATTAATCCTATAAATTCCTACAACCCCTTTAACCTATCCACTAAACCTATTGATAATCATAACAACTACTTTCATAACCTTTTAGAATGATACAGTCTCTGGGGCAGGTCCTCAGTCGTCAGGAACACAGTCTTTGTTGTAGATTCTTTAGTGCACTTAGCAGTCCTTTTTCTGGATCTCTCAGATGCAGGTTCGTCAGGGTAAGTTGGTTATTGCAGTCTCACCTTAAATAAGGCTTCATGCTTTCTTCTCTGTGGGAGACCCCAGCCTTCTGCAGGCCAACTTACTTCTTTTGAATCAGAAACTCAGCTGCCCTGCCTCAGTCCTTAAAGCCAGGCACAATTTCTTTTAGGCCACTGTTCGGACAGATCAAACCCCTCTAGGCAAAAGCTGAGCCACAGGGTTTAGTCCTTGGCCTTTTGGTGTCTTGCTCAGGCTTTCTTTGCTCACCAGCTTCTTTCTGCTTCAGGGAAATCTGGCCATCAAATGATGGCCAGCACTTTTTTCAGCAGGACTCTTGGAGCTCTCTAGCATCAGGGGCCTCTTCTCTTTCTGGGCTCCATGCACTGTCCTTAAATAGGAGGGACTCTGTTTCAGCTTAATTTGGGCTCCACCCACTTAGCAGCTGAAAACAATGTCAGGCCAGATACTTTGTTTCTTCAAGTCCATTAAGTTTTTCCTGTTTTCCTGACTTCAACCTTGTTTTTCAGTCTATTGAGTCTTTCCTGTTTTTCCTGACTTCAACCTTGTTTTTCAGTCTATTAAGTCTCCTGTTTGTTTCCTGTTTTTAGTCCACATGCTGATAATGCCCTTTATGCCCCGAATTAAGAGACAGTATCAGAAACCCCTATATATTTTCTAAATCTAATTTATCAAACCCCTACACACAGCTTGTGGTGCTAAGGTGTTACCCTATCTAGAAACATGATGCTCAATTCAGTTCCATAGCTTTATCAGTTCAACTGCTTTTCCTGGGAGATGGTGGTCAGCTTTACTGGAAATCTTTAGGAATTCTAAAATAATTAATAATAATAATAATTTGTAGTCAGGCATAGTGGCGCATGCCTTTAATCCTAGCATTCAGGAGGCAGAAGCAAACTAATCTTTGTGAGTTTAAGGCAAGTCTGGTCTACATAGTGAGTCCCAGGACAGACAGAGTTACATAGTGAGACCCTGTCTCAAAAAAACAACAGCATCAATAACAACAAAACCAACCAACCAAACAAACAAACAAACACAAACAACAAAAAAAAGCAATAATGGCTAAAGTTATGTGGTTGTTCACAAATGCACTGAAATAATTGACCTGAGGCATAGGCTGGGCACTAATTTCTTTCTGTGTTATAAGATGTTAAGCATAACAAATTTATAAGATTCCAATTTCTGTTTCCACACTCCTATCTTAAACCCTATCAGTGCCTGTGTCATCAATGCTCCTGTGTTCTCTCATCCAATGCTTGTTTCAGACACCAGACACCCATGCAGGATCTCAAAACCAACTCTGCAGGCCAAACTGATTACCATAGATGACTAATAAGTATGTCTTTGCTGCTTTCATAATTTTTCAAGTAGGTGTCTTAGAGTCCTGACTTCATGTTACCCACACTTTGTAGTCAATGTTGAACTAGATGCCAGTTTAACCCCCTTTTACATCCTAGCCTTTCTTTTATTGAGAATGAGATTAGATTCAGTCAGAATGTGAGGATGTCTATAAATAGCTCAAGCACTCAGAAGGTCAAGACACAAAGATTCTGAGTTTTAGGCTAACCTGGGCTACACGAGGAGGAACTGGAAGAGGGATGTATGGGAATAATGGGAAAGAATCCTATGAACTCTGAAAAAGGAAAGGATTAACTACACTTCCATCTTCCATACCCATCTTTCCAAACTGACTTTCTATTCTGGGGTGACGTTGGGCAACATGTAAGCCAGCAAACCAAATCTTCATTTTTTTAAAAATAAGCCATGACTTTTATTTATTTATTTATTTATATTGAAAATCAATTCTCTCATATAATACATCTCAACTACAGTTTTCCCTCCCTCCTCTCCTCCCAGTCCCTCTCTGCCACCTCCCCTCTCCCTCAGATCCACTCACCCTACAGCTCCCTTCAGAAAAGATCAACTCTCCAAGAGAAAATAATTAAGCAAAGATACACTAAGACAAGGCAAAAGCCCCATATGGAAGCTGGAAAAGGCAACCCAAAAGAAGAAAAAGAGGCTGGCTACTCTGAAATATTTCCTTTTAATTTAAAGGAAAAAATAGGTCTGAGAACTTCGTACTTTGTGTTTTAATTTTGTTCACCCTCCTTTCTTCCTCAGCTCCTCAGAGAAAAACTATCTTTCTGTTCCCACTCAACTATGTATTTTTTATGTCCATTAAATCCAATCCGTGATGCCTATATAGTCTTTGATGTGTGGCCTTCCATTGGAGTGTGCTCGACTTATCAGGGGCTATACTCTTATCAAAAACTGACTCATTCTACTAGCAGATCTCATTGGCCAACAGTTTCTCAGTTAAGGGTGGGTGTCTGGCATGTCCCCCTAGTCTTGAATCCTGGAACACTGACTAGACCCAGCAAAAGAACAAGAAAAAACATACACAAAGACACACATACAATGAAGCTGAGATCAGGAGAAGGTTCTCTAACCACTATAGTGCACCACAACTCAGAATCTCATTTTTATATTGAGTACAGCACAAATGGAAGGGATGGCTAGTGTCTGTAGATCTCTATAGATCTTTGTAGGTGAGTATGTCGGGTTGTGAATATCCAGGAAGAGAAATCTGTAAATGTTAGTCTTTCACACACTGATCAACAATTTATAAAACCTGTACTCAGATTCTGAGGATAGCTTTGTCATGTCTCTTGAGTCTACTTACATGGGCAATATCTTTGTTAATTTACAATGAGCCAGTTGGTTTCAGGGTTCTCAACTGGCCTTGCTCATGTCAAAATACACAGTCACTAAGGACTTCACTCACTCAGGGCTCCCTCTATTTCCTGCAAGAACCTATCTTTTCTCTTCATGCTGACCTTTTGACTTGTCCTGAGCCTGCTGAGGTCTTGTGCATCTCCTCACCACTGCTATGAATTCATATGTGCAATTTCCCCACTGTGTCCAAAATCACTGTACCATGTATTCGTCCACTACCTATGGCTCTTGCAATCTTTCTGCCCCACTTTCTGTGATAGTCCTTGAGCCTTAGGAGGAGATCTGATATAGATATCCTATTTAGTGCTGAGAATTCTGCACTCTCCTATTCTCTGCACCTTGATCAGTTGTATGTCTCCCTATCAATTGCCATTTACTGTAAATGAAACTTCGTTGATATGGACTGACCCATGCACTAATATATTGGTCATTAGGAGTCGGTTTGATAATATGAACCATTTAGCAAAGTAAAAGCTTTAGTAGATTTTTAGTAGGTTTCATAGTTTAGTAGGTTTCATAGGTTTTCCCATATAGACTGTGACCTGTCTAGCAACAGGTTCTTGGACAATTAACGTATCAAGTATCAGTTTAATCTTGTGCAGTGGGCCCTAAATCAAATTAGAAAGCAGTTGGTAACTCCAGTAATATTCATGCTACTATCCTACCAGTGGGCATATCTTGCCAAGCCATTCATTATTGTGGTTTTCAGTGTTGACAACTGTGTAATGTTGATGATAGTACTTCCCAGCCATGTGAAAATTAGCCAGTAGGGATAAAACTTCCAGATAAGTACCAGATTAAATTTTCCATGTTCTATGACTCAAACATTGTGCCAACAGCAATAGGCTCTTAGGATCAGGTTCCGGAAGGCAAAGAGCAGCATCCTCAATATCCTGCAATATGTGAATCTATATGACCTTGCTGGACAACAACTCAGACTTGAATATTGGGCTGCTTTATTTCATTTTATCATAAATTACTAGAATTTTTAATGTGTTTAGGTAGATTTGATTACTTTCCAGTTAAGAGTGAGCCACATTACCTCTGTATTTGCACTCAACCATTCACATTTTTCTCTTAGAAACACCTTGAAATGACTAAGACACATGCAAGTGCATCAGCTCCATTCTTCTCCTTGGGTCTTGTCATAAGGAATTGTCTTCTCTTCACTCGAGGATCTATAAGAGAGTTGTACCAGGAAACTGTTCAGTGGGTTTTTTTTTTCTTTTTCTCATAATCCCTTTGCCTATAATTTGTGCTGGTAGCTAAATTAAAACTAATTACATAATGTGATATGGCTGTGCAAGTCAAACTTTCTACCATTAAGTTAAAATTACTATGGCATCATAAAATGCAATCCTGGGGAAGGTTACACTGTGTCATGAGGACCTAGCCAAGCAGCATATTTAATTGTCTTTATTTTTTAAAATTAGTTTTGTGTATGTTAATTCATGTCTCTAATATCAGCACCCAGAAGATTGAAACAGGATACTCAGTGTTTTGAGACTAGCCTGAGTAACACAGTAAACTCTAGGGTAAATATATATATATATATATATATATATATATATATATATATATATAGTGAGAAACTGTCTCAGAATAACAGAATAAATAAAAGATTTCATTATTTCTGGTTGATATTCTGGGTTGATGGTAGAGTGAATGTTATATCCATAACTGAAAAAAAAAACTCTAAAATAAAGACAAGTACTCAAAAATGTTGTTATTTTAAGACAGATTCTCACTACGCAATCCTGGTAGCCTAGAATTCACTGTGTAGAAAAGACTAACCTACTACTCACACAGATATGCCTGCCTCTTCCTCCCAGCACTGAGATTAAAGGTGTGTGCCATCATTCCCAGTCCTGAAATTGCCTTTTCAAGTACAATTTACATACATCAAAATCCATAAACTAAGTACAGTATGACTATTTTGAAATGTATACAAACTTGTATAACCATCACTTTCATGAAAGAATATACAATATCCGTCACTTGGGTGATCGCCAGAAGTGATGACTATCATAATTTTTGGAGGTAGATTTTTTTTAACTAATAAGTTAGGTATTTGAAGGTAGTAATTTTCATCCTTGCTCTGTGTTTGGCACACTAAATTGCTCTAGAAGCTTTCTTTGTATTTAATTTTTAAAAGTAAGACTGTGGATTTACTTGAATGCTCAAATAAATAAGCCCTGAAAAAAAGAATGTATATCAGTGAGAATGAACTTTTAACACACAACACAATTCAATACTAAGTTCAATGAAATGCCATCTTGTTGAAATTCAGTGTCTGTTTCTGAAGGTTATTGCTTTGAGACTGCAATCATTCAAGATCATCCTTATTTTAGTTAGAGTTTGTGTTAGAGGCCTCCTGTTCAAAATATTCTATTAAGGGAAGTTAAGAGGCAATTTCATGCAGTTCAACTGTAAGCCTTGACTGAGCCTCATGTTAATTAGTATGTGATTGAACATTCTCTGTTACTGACCATATTTAAAATGTAAGTTTCTCTTGGATAGAAATAATGGAATATTACTATTGCTTAATTAAAACTGTGCCTCCTGCCCCCCCTCCCTTATTTATTTACATCCCACTTCCCTCATGTCTTGGATCTCTCTGTTGGTAACAGTGATTGTAGTATATTCCTTTAAAAGTCAAACTAGTACTGGGAAAACTGTTGTCATTTGTCTTGCTTCTTGTATTCAAATGTTAGTAGCTTGCACCCCTGTCTTCCTTACCCTACAAGGCCACACTCACAAACTCCAAATGATATTTGTAAGTCTTTCCTCTAATCCATCTCTGATTGGTCAAATCAAGTTACCTTGGCCTGGCCTAGGAAGAGATAGAGGCAGAATGGGCAAAGATTTGTGGACTTTGGTGGGTGAGAGGTTCATGGGAGAAGAAAAGAGAAGAGAGGAGAAGACAGGAAGGAGAGGATGGCCACCATGAACTAGGTGGATCAGAACCCCACATGGGACAGAGGATCAACATAGCATGGAGAGAAACAGTCCAAATGAATGTGAGCAAGTATTTGTGGGTAATTTGGCTGGGAGGTAGAAAGCTAGCAGAGAGGATTAAGGTCTGCACAGCTCCAGTGCCTAAAACTTATTTTAATTCTAACAAGTCTCTGTGTGTTCATTTATAAATTGTGGACTAAGGAATACAGTTGCTGTAATTTTAATTGTATAAATTGTGGCCCAAGTAATCATAAGTATCAATTATAAACATTAATAATTCTTAACAACAAATGGTGCCCAATACCACACTTGTCTTTTAATCAATGAAGTCTGGTATGTTTCTTCTTTTAGCCATTCCTAATCTTAGGATTTTGCAGGAAATCAGTACACAGTATTTATGGTAGGTCCAGAAATGTCAGAGAAAACCTGAAGAATCCACCAACCACGTTTACTCAATAGTTAGCACCAATCCTGGCTTTACCATCATTATGGTCTATGATTAAAGACACAGACATGTGGCTCCTTTGTTTTCAAATCCAAGTGAGTGATCATAATTTTCATTATCTTAAAAACTTTAAGAGACAATTATTTCCTAAATTGAACTGATGATACATGAAAAGAATTTTCATAATTTTGAAAATGGGATTTAAATGTACTGTAAAGCAATTGAATATGGCATTTAATTACTAATATATATTGAAAGTTTTAATTATAAAAATAAGTCATAACAAAATATTCAAAACCACATCCTTTCCCATTTTAGACACTGAAGTCAAGAAAAAAATGGAATCACATGGAAAGACTCCACATTGCTTCATTAACTGGAGTTTCTCTTATAAAATATGTATTTTGTTGATTACGCTGTAATTCTTCCTCATTATAATTCTTATAAGAGGCATATTGTATCGTTGAATTTTGAAGACTACTGTTTCTTCAACTAGACATGATGATTTCTGAGGTTACAATATCTTGACCAAAACATAAGAACAGCACATAAAAGGATACTTGTACAAATAGTATAGCAAACATTTAGGAATGTGCAGTTGAGCTCTTAGCTAGAGGCACAAGATCTTCAAAAGTATAATAAGGTAGAGCAATGGTCTTTCTCTTACTTGTTATGCAGAAATTTCACATAATAATTGAGGCACTTCTTTACTTTTCCCATTGAGTGTGTTCAGCTTGTACATAGTCAAGTATATATCACAGAATCTTCTCTAGATTCTCTTTTTCTCATTTTTCTATGCCATCAGATGGCCTTACACCTCATTTCTTTGTCTCACAACACTTTTCTCAGGTCTTGGATGGGTAGTATCAGGTTTTGATTATCATTGGTAGATGAGAACTTAATGTTTTGAGGTAATTTTGAATAAGCATGAAAAAGACATAGCATTTGTCACTCTAATCTTGACTTTTTCCCTAGGAGCATTTTTGATATACCATTCTAACAAAAGTGTCATTAATTTTAGTGTTTAAAATTGCCTCCCTTTAGGCATGCATACAGATAGCATTATATAAAGACCAGAAAGAAGGATGATAGAAATACAAATTCCAACTCTTATTGAATAACAAATTAATTACTTTAAACAACTTAATTATAAGATAAAATATACAAGTCCAAAGAAAAGCAATATGGTGTGCTTGAGGTGGAGAATTATTATTACTATATTGTTTATATTAATTATTGTTTTTATAGCCACAGTCTTTCTTGAGTTTTGGAAAAGAAGAAGAAGTATACTGACTTACAAGTGGGACCTTATTGAGTGGGAAGAAGAGGAGGTAAGATATTAGGAAAGCAGAAGTTAAGGATTCTGGGATATCACATAAAGCTCAGAGCTACTCAATCCACTAATATCAGACTAGGCATAGATTCCCACCATTACATCATACTGATATTTCCTACTATAGGAGGGTAATGGGGCAGAGGTTGAAAGGTATATTGTTAGAAGAATTTTTGCGATGTTTTCGTAAAGTGCATCCATAAAAATAAAATGTTCTAATAAAAATACACCCAGGAGTTTAGTTGAACTATAAGTGGCATTGTTCTGTAAAAGGTTGGGTCTTTGTGCAAACAACACAAAAGCAGGCTAAGATTAAGAATTTGTTTTCTCAAGTTTTTATTTTTTGATTTGTGGACTTGCTACTTAGGTAACCTTAGTTTCTCCCATAGGAACCACTTCGCCCTCAGTTTGAAGCAAAATATTACAAGATGGAGGTAAAAAACTCTATTACAGGGAAACCAGAGCCTCATCAGCCTTCATCCGACAAAGCCACACGACTTCTAGTGTCTGTCTCAGGAATCTTCTTCATGGTAAGATATTGTAATCACCTTGGGAATGATGTGGGATTCCAGGTTTAGAAGGATAGCCCAGCATACCAATTCATTTTGTCATCCTAAGAATGCAAAAGAAAATTATTGTTTTCAATATTATTTTAATATATATTAATATACTATATATATTATAATGCATAATATATTGAACCCATACCTGATCTGTGACATTTTCTCAAAGCATTTTATTATCTCTTTGAATAAAACACTTATTTGAAGAAACAATTAAGGTACAGTGGAAATTCTGAGAGTTGGCCTCTATGAGCTAAATGACTCCTTAAAACTAAGCATTCTGTCTGAAACAGGAACTTTAGAGAGAATTTGTGCTTTAATAGGATAACTGTTTTTCATACTAAAATAGCTCAAAATTTCTTGTTTCTCTGGGTTTTGTTTTGTGTATTCTTTAATTAATTCATTTCATGACAGTTCTTGGGTACTGGGAATTGAATTGAGGCTTTACACATGCAAAGTGTGTAATGTAACAGATAGAATGTTTGCACTGAGTATATGTAACAGTATATGAACTGATAAAATGTGTGTACTTAGCACATGTAACATGACTTTCTGACATATATTTGCAAACAGTGCTTACATCTAGCCACCTAAGAACACATTACCTCATAGCATTTGTACGTTTAAGGTTAAATCTTATGTTGCTTTTGAACTGTGATTTAACTACCTTCTTTAAAGAAGAAAACACAATTTATGTATCCTCTCCCAGAAAGATAAGTACCTTCCACTATTGGAGTATTCAAGTGTGATTTGCTTTTCATTTGGAAGTGACACAAAAAGAGCATCCTTTCTGCTCTCCCACTCTGCAGATCTCCTTGGTCATCACAGCAGTGTTCTCAGTTGTAGTGTACCGCCTGGTTGTCATGGAACAATTTGCATCATTCAGGTGGAACTTCATCAAACAACACTGGCAGTTTGCTACATCTGCTGCTGCTGTCTGTATAAACTTCATAATCATTATGCTGCTGAATCTTGTAAGTGCTTATGACATTAATTTTCAATAGGCCCACATACAGTGAGAACGGACATTATTTCCCTACAATCAAAGTGTGTGTATGTGTGTATGCATGCATGTGTGTCACACTGTGGCACTTTTCAATGTGTGACTTAAGGTAGGGAGCAAGTTAAGCTAATATGTGTTAATATGTGCTGCTGACATGGGCATGACAATGTCAAAGACTCCAATGCCTTTGACCCAAAGGAAATGACAAAGCCTCTCCCCTGCTGTGCTCAGGGAAATAGAAAAGCATTCTCTCCTGATCCAAGTTTAAATGTCAGTAGATTGGGGCGGGGGAAGTCCACCAAAAAGCTTTCTCTCCAAGAATATTTATAGCCTGAAGGCTGTTCTCCTACAGAGATTGGTCCTGATGAGATCAGCTAAACCTGCCTCCCTGTTCAACTGAATATAATAACCATGCTGAGCTTCTGGGCTGCTGTAGCTTGTCCATCTGAGCGCACTACAATTGATCACAGCTTTTCTTTCCATGTGGCTTCATGTTTGTCTTTTCTTCATTCAATTTCCACCTCAGTAGGATGTTCTTTGACTATACATGATCATTATGTCAGGTTACTATGTGATAATTTTTAAAAGAAACATCTTTTTGTTTCAAAAATCACATGCATGTATCAACTCATATTTGAAATGTCTATGTATGATATAGCCGCATGATGCCTGAGCTAGTTCTTAAGAGCTTCTGACAATCAAAAGCAACTTTCTCTGAACATATAAGACACTAATGACCAACTAAAGATAGTATCTGTTCTTTAATTTTTCTATCAACTCCATAAGGTAGATGCTGTGATTAGTAAAGAAATTGGATTCAAACAACTTAAACAAATTGCCTCAAAATCTAAAATATCTATCTATCTATCTATCTATCCTTCTATATATAGGTATATATAGATATATATCCTTTTCTGTCTCTGTCTCTCTCTCTCACACACACACAGACACTTAAGAGTTAATGCAAATATATTATTATCATGAGATAATTTTATACATGGTCTAGAAATACACAAATAGTGTTATGTCAGGGAATTTGTATTTGTGTTCAAATGTCTTTGACATTGATATGACATATGTACCAGGACAGACTGAGACCATTTATACTTTAAATTTAAAATTGTCAGAAAAGTCTTTTAAGAGAAAAATGAATAGCCACTCTAAAAAATGAGAAAAGTTTACTTCCAGATAGAAAGTTACCACTTTAGAAATAAATTCTGCTTTTCTATTTCAGTTTAATATACAAAAAGAGAATGTTATTTCAATATACTGTCACAAACAGGCCATAAATTCATTTCTGTCCCTAGATCATTGAAAAAACACAATCTTAGATAATTTGCAATTCTACAAATTAATGTATAATTTAATCAAAGATGTAACAAAGAGCCTAATTTAAAATATATGTGCTAAAGACAAGAACAAAAATTAAGATAGAGTGTTTTCAGGTATATGGTTACTCACTTCCTCCGGTAAACACTATCAAGTTTATCCTCAGAAAGTAAAGCTGTGGATGACTTTTCTGTGTGTTGACACTGTCTGATATTAACATTTTTAATTTTCTAGATTATCTAATAACATCTTAGTCCCTTTAAAACTAAAAAAAAGACAAACTTTTACCTTAGTTTCTGTTACTGTAGTTTAAGAAAATCATCAGTGATACAATCCAAGTTTGTGGAAAATATATGAATATCAAG
Source organism: Lophiomys imhausi (assembly GCA_907164525.1). Classification (NCBI taxonomy): domain Eukaryota; kingdom Metazoa; phylum Chordata; class Mammalia; order Rodentia; family Muridae; genus Lophiomys; species Lophiomys imhausi. The sequence goes on from CAJQZJ010032130.1 coordinate 3,372,957, forward strand.
GTAGTTTTTAGCATAGCAAAATCTTGGAAAAAAATTAAAGCCCATAGAAGAACATTCATTCATATTATGTACACTATAGTGAAACACAACCTACTTAAATGCTATTTTGATATTAAGATATAAAATATAGCTACTTAGAAATGATAATAAATGTTACATGACTCTATTTTAATAGAATACATGCATCTATACACACATCCCATTCTAAACCACGTTTATCCTCACCAAATTTCTTACAAAAAGTTCTTTTTTTTCCTCTTAACCCTAATAAGCCAAACTTCAGCTATGTTCCCACTGATGCACCAGATTTTAGTTTCCCTACTCTAGTTGTTATCACTAATCTCTTTTTTTTAACAATTTTTAAATGTTTATTTATTACTTCAAGTTACATCTCCATCACAGTACCCTCTTTCCACCCCTCCCAGCCCCACCCTCCCAATTTCTCCTCCCTCTCCCTTTTATCCTACTCCTCCGGAATGGAGTGTCCCTACATATCAGTTCCCTACCCCAGTTCATCAGTCATATGAGAGCTAAGAGCTTCCTCATATACTGAGACCTACATGAGCACCAAAAGGGCAAAGTGTCTCTTTAACAGGTAACAAAGTCCATGCTCCTGTTCCTTTTGGTGCATTGGTTGTAGTATAGTAGTATATCCTGTATTATATGGTTAAAATCCAATTATAAGTGAATAGCTGCTATGTGCATCGTTCTGGGTCTGGGTTAGCTCACTCAGGATGAGTTTTTCTAGTTCCATCCATTTGGCTGCAAATTGCATGATTTCCTTGTTTCTGATGGCTGAGTAGTATATTCTATTGCGTAGATGTACCACAGTTTTTTTATCCATTCCTCGGTTGAGGAACATCTGGGTTGTTTCCAGTTTCTAGCTATTACAAATAAGGCTGCTATGAACATAGATGAGGAAACGTCCTTGTGGTTTGGTGAGGAATCATTTGGATGTATACCCAGAAGTGGTATGGCTGGGTCCTGAGGCAGAGATATTCCAAGTTTTCTAAGATATCGCCAGACTAATTTCCATAGTGGTTGTACAAGTTTGCACTCCCACCAGCAATGGAGGAGGGTTCCCCTTTCTCCACACCCTCGCCAGCATGTGCTGTCATTTGAGTTTTTGATCTTAGCCATTCTGACAGGTGTGAGATGGAATCTCAGAGTCGTCTTGAGATGCATTTCTCAGATGATTAAGGATGCTGAGCATTTCTTCAAGTGTCTCTCAGCCATTAGGGATTCCTCCTTTGTGAATTCTCTGTTTAGCTCTGTTCCCTATTTTATATATATATATATATATATATATATATATATATATATATATATAT
>CAJQZJ010032130.1:3375017-3490959 GCA_907164525.1 Lophiomys imhausi
ACACACACACACACACACACACACACACACACACACACACACACACATGTACGTACGCACGCGCACACACACACAAATAAAAAAAGTGTTAAAAAAGGAGAAAAATGGTTCAGATACAACCTTTTCTCACTAAGTGTCTGTTTTTGGTAGAGGCCTAATACATTTTTTTTTATAAAAAGCAAAGAATGAAGTCAATAGAATAAATATCTACCTGTAAAAACCTCCAAGGGTATCTAAAGACAGTGCTAATTTAGTCATCAAATCACTCTTCTAACAGCCTCGCAATCTTACCACCTCCACACAGTGACTCTGAAGCACAAGTCTTCTTGTAATACTGAAAATCCAATCTCCAGAGTTCCTTTGAGAGCTCAGGCTAAGCCAGCTTTCTGCTTTCACATATCTGTTTGTTGGACATTTTTCCTTTGATATTTGGGTATTAGTAAACTACAAATTCTTTTTCCCCTTACAACTAATCCTGCAGAAGATTTGTAAATAAGTTTAGCATAAGCAAAGTAAGTATACAGCCAACTCAACCAATATGAAAATAATATTTTATTCTCCAGAATAACTAGTGTAAGTCAATAGTGCTCTTCAGAAATTACATGTTTGCTTTCTATCCAAAATGTTAAAGCACTTCACGAATTATTAAACACTCTTCCAAATTCACTTAAACATACAGGATTAATTGAAGAGCTTAATACAAATAGAACAAAATAAAACTTCAAATATTATATTATAAAAGTGTTCATCTCACTGTCCAAATGCTACCTCTCATTATGTTATTTTCAGGCCAAGCTCTATGTGCAGCTAAAAATGTGCTTATGAAAGACTGAGCCTAAGCAAAGATATTCTATTATCTAATATGCTTTTCAGCTCTAATCTGAATGCATTAACTTATGAAATGTAGGCATGAAAAAGTAATTTAAATCAGCCAAGCATTTTTCTTTAAATCAGTAGTCCTTCAGGTTCTCTAGGAAATGTAAAGTATTCTATAAACCATATGCTGTCCTACTGTGTTCTTTTTCTCTGTTATCCTATTTCTGATTACTTCTTGTGAATTTTGCTTTGAATCACTATTATTCAAGCTCTGCACAGCAGTCTCCTGTTTTCTTAGTTCAACCCTTCTCTCACTTGCCACATAGAAGTTTAAATGATCTGTGTAAATTGCACACCTGAACTTTTTTTTTTGTACTTAACATTATTTGATGGTTTTTATTTCCTCTGATGGAAATTGTAAATTTGTTTGCTTGGCAAAGGAGACACTGCTTTATTTAAGCCATTTTGTCTCTTCTTTTGTCTAAGGCTAGCCCTTCTTCCCTCTGTCCTCCCCTCCCTTCCTCACTACTTCTCTCCTTCCTTATCTCCTTCCCTTTCTTGTCTGCATTCCAACATGAAGAACTACTTTCTCTACTCCTACACTTGACTAATTCACACTCATAGTTTCTTGGTTCGCAGAACTTTCTCTGTCTAAATGTTCTTTTATCCTTTTGTCTCCTTGGAGAATATCTCTTCATCATTGAACATTACAGCTAAGGATCATTTCCTCCATAAAACTTTTTCTTGGTCATACATAGAATAAAATTATTTCTTTGTTTTTATTCTTGTCATGAGATTCTTGGACTGACTGCTTATTCTCATCCACAGTAGTAGCCAGAGGATTTAAGCAATATCTTTGTGAACTTTAATTGTTTTTTGTCTTAACTTTTCTTTCACTGTTAAAATGTTAAGTTCAGTTAATGTTAACTTAACTGAGGTCATAGCTTCCTCTCCCTGCAGTTGTTTGTTGGCATATTTTAATCGAGGTGCCTAGATCTTTGTTTAAAGCTAGCATAGCCTTAAAATATATCCTTCAAGCAAATTTGAAGTTACTTTCCAAATGTTCTACTATCCTGCATACTATGTAACCAATTAATTTTTGTTACTAGAATGGTACTCTTAGTGTCTTTCAAGTTTGCAGCATGCATTTTAATCTAAACAAAACCAAAGGTTATATTTCCACCCACAATACACAATTTGAAAGAGACATATCATGACATCTCTAAATAGTCAATTGGAAAGAAAAATATGTTCTATTGGAATCAAAATTCTGAGCATGATTCTGTTATATTAATCATAAAAGTAACTTTAAAAGTGTGTCTCATTCAAACTATGTATCATATTGCCTGAAGTCTCCCCTTTATGGGTTTAGGAAAACTGTATTAAAAACAAAACAATCAAAAATTCTCTGTTGATTCTTATCCAGTCAACCCATAAAGTAACAATAGAAAGATCATTAATTTGTGATATCTAAAATGATACTAATGCACAGCCAGGGTGAGGAACTGTATCTTCAAAAAATAATCACAAATAATTTCAGCGTAATTCAAACTTCCATTTCTTGTTTTAGCATGCATTTGCCAAACATATAGCTAAAAATATGGGAGGACAGAATTTTAAGGAACAGAGATGCTTCCTAGTCCAACCTATTTTCGGACTTTGTTTCCCCTGTTCATGTGGCTGTCAGTACCACAGCTACTATCACACCTGAGAATGTTCCCAAAAGAATTTTAATAAAAATAAAAATGTGAAACTGTTCCAAATATAGATATTCTAGCTGCTTGACAGTTAAGTCTTAACTGATTTTACCACATTATAGTAAAGTAACAGCTGCTTGGCAGTGTAATTATAGGGTAATTCTTCAACAAAATACAAAAAAAAATTGACAAAAACAAACAAACAAACAAACAAAAAACAATGAAAGAAAGAGAAAGGGAAAAAAGATCTGAGCAGATGCAGACCTGTGCTTGAAACATCCAGGAGTTAGTCACCCAAAGTTTACTACAAAGTCAGTCAAGGAATGACCTCCTTTAAGCCCTTCTGTGATCTTAAATATATTTAGTATACAGAGTATATAATACAGGGGTGAGGGAGGCTCTGTTAGGCTAATGCAATTTTACCACATTAGTTCTACAGTCCTCTCCATCTTGGACCTCTATCTGTAAAGACCAGAGTATAAATGTCTGCACTTCTACCAAGGTCCCAATCACTGCAACTGAAAATCTCAAAAAACACCTTTGCCTTTCTGGAATGCCTAGGTATCTTGTCACTAATTATGACAAATAGGCTAGTATAGAATGAGGTGGGCCCAAAATTTGGGCCACTTCTTAACCAGGAAAGGAATTCATGCCAAACAGCTCGCTTAGTAAAAGGCTTGACTTTCTAAAAACAATGTGCTTGTTTATTTTGTTCATGTCTGTGTCCATGGTTATGGTTTCTAGAATTCCGGAAGGTATATATACTAGTAGAAGAGCAGCCTCTTAGACTCTGCAAGTCTGTTTAGATTGTTTTCTCAGTGGACACTGGACAGTTCTGCCTGAGGCAAAGAAAACATACACTAGAACAAGTGCAAAATTCCCTAATATAGCCTTCCTACATTTGCTCCTCATTTTTCCTAGTTTATTTTTATACAGTACAACAACAAAGCATTAGTGAAAAGCTGATGCCTTTTAAGCTCAGAATGAATTCTAAGATGCCAAACATGCCCTAGAAACCTGCTTCCTTCCAGAATTAACTTTAGTTTATCAATTACTAATTTGCTCTGCTATTTCTGTCACTCCTGTCCTAAGTTTTTGCCTATTGTGAAGAGACTATCAATCTCATGACCTTTGCATTCTTGTTCATTTTGCAAGGTATTTACTCAGCTCAGATTTCTGCATTGAATCTGTATATTGCTTTTGGTAGGATGGTCATTTTTATTATGTTGATCCTTCCTATCCATAAACATGGGAGATCTTTCCATCTTCTGATGTCCTCTTCAATTTCTTTCTTCAAGGACTTGAAGTTCTTGTCATACAGGTTAGAGTTACCCCCCAGGTACTTTATATTGTTTGTGGCTATTGTGAAGGGTGTTGTTTCCCTAATTTTATCTTTTATCTTTTGTATAAAGAATGGCTTCTGATTTTTTTTGAGTTAATTTTTTATCCAGCCACCTTGCTGAAGGTGTTTATCCAGTTTTATTAGTTCTCTGATGTATATTTTTAGGGTCACTTATGTATACTATATTGACATTCTCCCTTGCTTCCCTTATCATGTTCTTCAAGAGGCTTTCCTACTGTAAAGTAATTTTTTTTTACCATTTTTTGAGACAGGTTTTCTATGTAAACCTGGATATTCTATAACTCATTCTATAGACCATGCTGTCACAAACTCACAGAGATCTGTCTGCTTCTGCCTCCTTAGTACTGGGATTAAAGGTGTATCAGGCCTTACTTACCTCTTGACTTGTGCTAGCCATTTGTTCCTTCTCACTGGCATTTAAATTCTATGAGAATATAGACTATATCTGCATAGTTATCTATTATTTGATGTTCACAAACACTAACATATTAAAATTTGCTAATGAATATTTAATATGGTAATGGTATATGAGCAAGAGAAATTTTGCTTACTGTATGTAACAGTGGGTAAATTTAGAAGCTCTCAGATATGGTATCATGTTTATTATAGTGGTGAGAATCAGAATGTTTGTCTATGATCCTACTTGTTTTTTCCTCCCCTAGTTATACAGCCATTTCGCATATCCACACATAGATATCCTTCTCTTTCAAGCACTGTGGCTGCTACGTATCATCTACTTGAATGTGTTTAGAGTATGGATTCTTTTTGCCTTTTGAGTTGGACTTAACAAAGTGTTTTGTAGACTGATTGTAGAGTAGCATATGGGTGATACCAATTATCTATGTCATTTGGGTCTAGACTATTCAGGTTTTTAATTACCTTGGATAAGTTTCTAACAGCAATTCGTAGCATTCCTCCAAATGTTCTTGTCATCTCTTGTGGCATCCAGCTAAAGATGTTTCATCACAGACTTGTAGAAGGGTTCTATGTGCCAAGTACTAAGACAATGCATAGACGGTGGAAGGTGCTCACAACAGAGTATTCTAACTGTACTTCTTGCTTAGTATTTTATTCGATCAGGTCACATGACTGATATTCTCTGTCTTAGTTCTCTGTTCCTGTAAAATGGGGTTATTATACTTACTTGACAAAATTCGGTTCTGTACTTCCTATATCGAAAGTTCTGGCACAAGTGAAATGGTGGAAATGGTAACTATTTAAACAGAATTGGCTTTCAGTTCCCGTGGGGACATTCAGATCAGTGCTGACAAACAATGGCTGGTCAATTATCAGTTGATAAAGTCCATCCTGTTAAAATCCTTGGAGAACCTGTTGTTTGTCATCTGACTTTATAACTGGAGCTTGGAAAACAGCATGCTACAAGGTGGGGCATGGAGAAGAGCATGTTGCAATGAGAATAGTATGTGCTCACAGAATTAAAGTAATTTTAAAGTAATTCTGAATCCTTTGGGCATGACTATTGATTGGCTTTGTTCTAATCTATTTTCCATGTATATATGTGTGTCTGGGTGTGTGTATGTCATGTGTGTATGGATACACGATCATGCTAGAAGAGGGTAGCAGATACTCCAAGACTGGAGTTACAGACAGTTGTGAATCTCACCTCAGCCTCTAAGTAGCTGAATGGATTTGGTTAGTTTTTGTCTTAGTTTAGGAGGTTGATATTCAATGAAAATAAAAATAACAACAAGGACTTGTTTTGTGGATAATAAAATATCTATATGTATACATACACATGTATTTCTAAACTCATTTCTATTTCAGCTATTTTGTGTGCATATACACATATACAACAATACATACTGTATTAATAAATATTTCTACCTTGCTAAAAATTTATCCACCTTATAGACACACTTTAGACACTTCTTTGAAAAATGTAAATTTGAGCACTATATAAAAAAGAATAATATTAATCTGTATTCTCTTTTGTAGGCTTACGAAAAAATTGCATATTTTCTTACCAACTTAGGTAAGTTCATTTTTATTTTAGTTGTAGGGGGAAATAAATCTATACATATTACTCTTTAGACATTTTGTGTATTTTTGCCATTTTTTAAATGTTTATTTATTACTTCAAGTTACATCTCCATCACAGACCTCTCCCTCCACCCTTCTCAGCCCCACCCTCCTACCCTCCTACCCTATTGTTATTTATTTATAACAATAAATACAGTACAAAACAACTGAAATAAATAGGCCACAATTCTGAGAGTTAGATGGCTTAGCATACATTCTCAATGTCCAGTCCATATGTATTTGTTCCCTGACTTTAACATTCTACTATCTAACTATCTCCATGAGTTTAAAGTTCTCTATCTAACTCAGCTTTCATATATTTTGCCATTTTTATGTCTTCTCTTATGCAAGTGCTTACAAATAACCAGAGAGGTGGGGCTGGAAGCTGATCTACATTAAACAACACAAGGAGGCAAAGCATGTCACTGAAACTGTCCATCATTAGTGTGGAAACTATCTTCTCAGACTTCTCATTTCTTTGCCCCTCCTCCATTATGTATGTGATGTGTGTTGAGAATGGAGGTCACAATATGCTTTGACCTATGTGTGGAAGTAAGAGGAAACTTTACAGGAAATATTTTTTTTCTCTCTTTCCATCAAGTATAATGTAGGTATTGAAGTGAGAACATGTGGGTTTAAATCTTTGTTCTTCAACACATTCTAGTTAGCTACAAATTAGTGATCAATAGTCTTGTCTCTTGACACCTTAAATTCATTGCATAAAATGAGTATAATTTTTCCTTCTTTCTTTCTTACTTTCTAACTTTCTAGCAATTTGCTTTGTTTTGTTTTGTGACAGGGTTTCTCTTTGTAGACCTGGTTGCTCTGAAATTCACTCTGTAGACTTTGCTGACAAACTCAAAAGATCCTCCTGGATCTGCTTTCAAGTGCTGTGATTAAAATATGCACCACCAGCACCTGGCAAGGATAATATTTTCACAGAATTTCATTTCATATTACTCTGAGATATTTTTGTTTTGACCCATAAACCTTGAAGAAAAAAAAGATAGCTGTTAGCCTCTGTAAGTCTACTTCCTGTTTCAGAATGTTGAGTTTGATTTCTCTCTGTATGTTCCTTTTATCATTATGTTTTGATATGTTTCGTGTAAAAGACTTTTCTGAAGTGCTGAGTAAGTATGATTCTCATTCACCTAAAGTTTTGGATCATATTTATTTAGTGTGTGTGCGCATGTGCATGTGCGTGCGTGTGCGTGTTTGTCCTGCCCACCATGGTCTCACGTAGAAGTCAGAAGAATACTTTCAGAGTCAGTTTTTTGCTTGCACAGTGTTGGCTCCAGGTATAGAACTCAGGTGTCAGGTTTGGTGGCAAAAAGAACAAAATCAAATCAAATCAAAGCATGTAGGACAGCTCATGTGTGGATTGTCTATCAGTTACCAGCCCTACAGAATGGAAAAGATGCATCCTTCACAACTGTTAGAATTTTAGATAGTGTTTCAGATTTGACAGTTTTCCTTCAGAGTTATGTTTTCATCTTTTTGGCCTTCTTGTCTGCTGACTCGGGAAAACAGATATGCCTTTCATAATATACATTTGCATACAATTTCTCCCCTTTGGTGCTTCAAGTCATATCCTTTTTAACTCTGTTTTCCCATAGTACTTCTGGTTCTTCTAGCCTTCTATGATCTGATGCACAACTCAGTATTTTTTGGGTGTGGCATTGCCCTTCTTTAACCACTAACTCCATCCTCAGACTTTGGTTTCAGCCTCTGCTGAATAGTTAATTATTTGATACCAAATCATTTTCAGTTTCTAGGGAGCAGACTTCTACCATCTACTGGCTTCTCTTTTTTCTTAGTCTCATTACTTTTGATGCTTCCATATTAAAACTATTGTTAGCTAATTTTTATAATTTATTTAATATTTATATTCCATATTGTTATCTATTTAATCAATTACTATAGTAATAAGTGGCCTTGATTACATAAATCCAGATTCTGGGAAACAAAGTCAGCCAAGGCATGAACATATAGGCTTCCTCAGAGGTCAAACTGAGTCAGAGCATTACCATCTTAAAACTCAGAAACCACCTAATACACATGAAACAAATTTTTAAAATAAAAATATTAACATTTTAAGTGACCTAATTTGTGACTGGTAATGATATAAAATAGCTAGTTTATCATCAGTATCTAGTTTATTATGAATAGCTAACTGTGTTAAGGGAAAGCTAAGAAATAATTTGGCCATAAATGCATTGCCCTAGAAAATGAAATTTATATTCTCAAAGTTTAGAATTTTTTTCCTTCAAGTTAAACGGTCATTCAAGATAAGCCAGAATTTGCTCCATATAATGATGCCATGGGATGCTGCAAAAATCACCAATTCATTACTTGCATCCTACGTTGGTATTAAAAATTGTCATCATTAAGCAAACTCTTCTTTTATACTTATTGATATTATTCCAAACTTACACCATAGGACAAAAAGTTTGTTTTTAGTGGTTGGGATTCTGTAACCAAAGTTAACTTGTTAGGCTGCTTTTTTGCTCCATGCAATCACATGCTGACCCTCATGTGGGGTTTGGGGGACAGCTGATCTCTTCCAAGGCCTTCATCTTTCTCCATGCCTCTTCTTGAATGTCTGTCTTAAGCTTGTTTGTAATCATACAGTAGTAAATCTTACATGACATATAGCTTGTAAGGGGAGACACACACATGTAGAAGTTTTAATCGTGCTCCAATATCTTCTTAGTCTCTGGTTGGCAAGATTAAGTTACATTGCTCAAGTACAAAGTCAACATTAGAAGTCATATGTAGATATTAGAACTATATCAGGTCATATGTAGATACTAGAAGAAATAACTCACCGAGGACTAGTATAAAGGTCTCAAGTGACTAACCTTCATGCCAGAAATATATAATTTTGGTCAGAATATATAGAAAACTCAGTGACTCACTTTGAACACAGATTACTTCTGAGAATGATTTTCCCTAATTAATTCTTAGAAATACAGACTTTTTGATCATTTCAAATGTGACTTATATGGAGCTTTTCTTGATCCAGACAGATCTTTGCATACCTGGCTCTTCCCATCTTGGCTTGTGATTATTTGTTTTACATGTATAACAGTTTTTCATCTATTTCTACATTGTAACCTCTACATATGTTCTCTTTTTCTTTTCACTGCAAGACTGAAAGGTCTTTTAAAGATGGAACACTGTAATTTTTGTTCACTTCATGTATGCCAATAATCTTTTCTTATAGAATATCCTCGAACAGAATCAGAATGGGAAAACAGTTTTGCCTTGAAGATGTTCCTTTTCCAATTTGTCAATCTGAACAGTTCTATATTCTATATTGCATTCTTTTTGGGAAGGTGAGTTAATGTTATACATGCTGAGGTTGCCAGGAAAAAAAAAACAAAAACATTTTTATTGCCAATTATGTAACAGAAGTAGTGAATTCTTGACCTCTGTCTTAGAATATTGTACTGATCAGATTTTATATGTGTTCTTACTCAGGCAATCTCTGGTAGATACTATCACTTATATTTTGTATACACACACACACACACACACACACACACACACACACAAAGAGAGAGAGAGAGAGAGAGAGAGAGACAGAGAGACAGGGAATGTCATGTGTAAATTGGAATTTATCACATTTATTATTATTTTGTTTAGAAAAAAAGAATTTTATGTATCCCTGAGTTATAATTTTTTGGTTTGAAAACAAGAATTTAAATTTTTTCCTCCTCTGATCTAAATTTGGGGGAAAAAACATACAAAATTAGCAAATTCAGTTTTGCTATGTAGTTAACTGTCCACACAGTGCCATGGGAACATTCAGAAACTAGACACATTTTGAACAAAATCACTCTGTTCGTTATGATGATATGCATTAACCTGGCCCACGCAATATTAAAATTCTACATGGAACAAAGATTAAACATCATCAGTTTGATATATCTTCACTTTCTCTACTAATAAGTACTGAGTTCATGCATCACTTTCTCCTTTCAAAGTCAGTCACTTTGATGTTGTTTAAGCAGAGCAAATGTCAACTGTATGGGACAAACTGCACCAGTGACCAAGTATGTCGACCCACACAAGGACTCTGTGTGATAAGCGGCAGGTGAACTTCACTTAAGTGCTAATGAATGCAAATACTTTTTGCAGATTCGTAGGCCACCCAGGAAAATATAATAAACTTTTTCAGCGGTGGAGACTGGAGGAAGTAAGTAACCCCCATGAGAGTGGGTGTGTGGATAGGTGTGGATACAGGCCAGTGATTGTGGGAGGTTATGGATGGGCTGAGGAGGGAATATGGGTACGGATACAGGCCAGTGATTGTGGGAGGTAATTGGCCGAAGAGGGAATATGTCCAAGAGTGTTAGAGACTCATTTTGAAAGAGAAGAGATTTTTATGTCCAAAATAGAAGCAGCTACGTGTTTTTTTTTTTTTAAGTTGATCCTTTTTCTGGCCTCTTCCCTTATTACTTTTTAAATAATGTTTGTTCATTTGTTTGTTTTCTATTTACGAGTACCATGAATATAGTTCCCATAATCTTACATATTTGGAAAAGTATTATCATCTATTAAATGAGATTATAAATCAAATGTAAATAGGTTTCCTTTGATTAAATGAAAATTCAGTCTAAAAAATCTAACGTGAAATAGTCATATACAAGCATGTGTGCACATGTGCTGAAAGTTCATCTTTTTTTTTTTTTTTTAACTTACAATGTCTATAACTCAGAGAAACAAGAGGAAGGGGTGGGATTGCTGAATCTCATGAGACTTCACTGAACCTGAGAAAGTGTCCTTCAAAAAGTCAGCACTTTTTAGAGTGAGGAGAGGGCTGTCAGATTTTGCCAGCAGAAGCATTTGAAAAGATCTAACTAGTAAAAGGACAGCTCCTTTGGTTTTGGTTCCTTTAATGGAATGTGAGTTGAGAAATATTCTTTATGTTGTGCTTATATTATATTTCCCTCGGTGTGCTCATCCTGTTCACCCTCATAAGATTCTTTCTCTGCTTATTAATTTGCAGCCTAATAACATTTTTAATCTTGCATTTCAAATTTACTTCCAATTTTCTCCATTTCCTTCTCTTTTAATTTTTCCTTAATAACTCATTTTACAAAAATATTTAGCATTTATCTAATGAAATGATGGGTTTTTGTTTTGTTATTGCTTGCTTGGGCTTTTGTTAGGTTGATTTGAAAAAGTCTCATGTAGCTCACAATGGCTTTGAACTTGCTGTGTAGCAGAGGAAGACCTTGAACTCTTGACCTCTTTGCCTCTACCTCCCAAATAATGGAATTATGAGTGCACCATTATGCCGAACTTAAATGACACTGTTCTTATTGGATTTCATTATTGATATTATGTTACAAAATTTCTTCTCATAACAGCTCATTTTTATCTTTTTTATTTTCTAATATGGTAATATTTACCAATTCTAAACTTACATTTGTGTAAAGAATAATCAAATATTTTATACCAAATGGAAACTATTTGATATAAAATATATCATATTTGGTATATCATACATAACTATCTGGTTCTCCATGCTAAATAGGCAATTGTCATAATTAAGTTATTTATAGATAACAGTTAATTTACAAAATACAATAAGCCCAATCCTAGACTAAGGGGAAATCATCACAAATTGTTGCTGATACTTATCACTTTTCTGGCTCCATGACTATAGTTTTAGTAATCTGTGGCCAAAGACAGACAAAGGCTAGGTGTCTTGATATATTCTCATAACCTCAGTACTGGAATAGCTGCAAAATAAAGATGGCAAGCTGGAGGCAAACCCTTAGTGCATAGTGAATCCCAAACCTACATAGGTTGTTACAAAGTAAGACAATGTCTTTTGCCTTACAGAAGCTTTTCAGTTTAATGAGGTCCCATTTATTGATTGTTGGTCTTAGAATCTGAGCTGCTGGTGTTCTGTTCAGGAAGTTGTCACCTGAGCAGATGAGTTCGAGGATTTTCCCCACTTTCTCTTCTAGTAGAAAATTTGTATCAGCTTTATGTTAAGCCCTTTGATCCACTTGGACTCCAGTGTATGAGAAGGCTCTTGGCCCTCATATGACTGCTGAACTGGGGTGGGGGACTGTTATGTAGAGACACTCCACTCCAGAGGAATGGGATGGAAGGGGTAGGGGATAGAGGGTGGGAGGGTGCGACTGGGAGGGATAGAAAGAGGACAATGCAATGGAGATGTAACCTGAAGTGATTTATATATATATAAGGTTTTCAAACCAAAAAAAAAAAGAGAAAATGAAAGTTGTAATAATCAACTGTGGCAAAAAAAAAAATGCTGCTGAGAAATAAAGGCAAATACTAGTGGGGAAAAAAAGTAAGGCAATGGGGTATGTGTGTAGGAGACACATGTAACCTAAGACTTTTTATAACCATCGGATTGACTGGAAGAATCAAGTTTATTTTAAGTTTTGTTTTGTTTTGTTTATCCATATGTCTGTTAATTTGTTCTTGTTGTTATTTTTGGCCATGAGTGATGCCCACATCCAACAAAAGCCTGATCTCGCTGGTCATCCACTTAGTAATTTAAGGATTAATTCTATGAGGAGGGTTCAACTGGATGAGTTAGGAAGCCTAAGGTGGGGAGAGAGTGGTTCTAAGCAAATAAGTACACATTGATGCCCTTGTAGGGGTTACTACTACCATTTATAATGTTCAAATATTTATATATATATTATTTATTATTATTGAAATTGTGAGAAGTCTTGATTAATCCTTGAAAGTTTTAGAAAAATTATTTTTTTCATTTTTTAATAATTATTTATTACTTCAGGTTACCTCTCCATCACAGTGTCCTCTTTCTACCACTCCCAGTCCCGCCCTCCCACCCTCTACCCCCATCCCTTCCATCACACTCCTGTGGAGTAGAGTGTCCCTACATAACAGTCCCCCTCCCCAGTTCAGCAGTCATATGAGGGCCAAGAGCCTCCTCATACACTGGGGGCCTACAAGGGAGCACCACTAGGGTAAAGTGTCTCATTGACAGGAAAAAAAAAAAAAAGTCTATGTTCCTGTTCCCTTTGGAGCATTGGTTGTAGTATAGATACCCTGTACTATATAGCTAAAAATCCGACTATAAGTGAATAGATGCCATGTGCATCCTTCTGAGTCTGGGTTAGCTGACTCAGGATGAGCTTCTCTAGTTCCATCCATTTGGCTGCAAATTGCATGATTTCATTGTTTCTGATAGCTGAGTAGTATTCCATCGTGTAGATGTACACAGTTTTTAAATCCATTCTTCGGTTGAGGGACATTATTATAATACTGGTATCAGAAAAATGTCTCTGATCCTCCTCCACATTTTCCATTATAGAAGAGATATGTGGTGGCTATATTTACCTACAAAGGACTGAATGTTCTAAGAGAAAAAAATTAACACTGTCATTTATGATACACCCTAGAAAGCTCCAATTATAAACTATGAAAATTAAGGCTATGTATTGACTCTGAATTCCTTCACATAAGGAGCAAGTATGAACAAAGGTTGATGGCAGGCCTCTGATGCAGAGTCTGCAAAGGACAGTCTCATTGCCTTGATAGCATTAATAATCATGTAGAAGGGATGTAATCAGAAATGAAAAAAAAATTGATTTGACCCTTTGTTCTAATAGTCTATGTACTCGAATTTTCCACTCACTAAGATCTTATCTAGGACTCTTAACTCTTTCCTTTTTTAATTGGTAATAGGAAAAGGTAGCACAGTATTCTCATTTGTAAAATTAAATGGACCTATGAATTTCAAATAAAAGGCTCAATTGATACTAACCAGCATAAAGGAAGAAAAATTATATAATTTATCAGAACTTTTATGAAGTAGCTATATCAGATTTGTGACTCTTATTATAATTAGGTGATGTCTCCCAAAAGTATAGTAATAAATTCATTATTACATCATTCTAAATTTCTGATGTTTGTCAAGCACTTGCTACATTCTGGGATAGTCCAGTGCAATTTCTTTACAATTGTATTAATCCTCTTAACATTATTATTATTGACATTTATTATTATTACTATTATTAGTATATTTATTTTATAGAGGACTGGATAAAAAATAGAGAAGTTTTATAATTTGCCTAAGGTCACAAAGCTGATGAAATTATCATTCAAATAAAGGCAAGATAGCTTTAATATCTTACTCTGAACACTATTTCCCAGATACCACTGGTATGGGCTATGAGCATAGCCAAGGAAATGCATTTTACTGAGATGACTGCCTAGTTATTGACTCACACAAGTGAATTGTCTCTGGAGTAAAAATCCTAAAGTAGATAAAATGACAGATCATGGAGTCTGACAGTCCTGTCTGCTCCCTAGCATCCTCAAAGTAAGCAGAATGACTACAGACATTCAGGCTCCCTACACACATTCTCACCAAGAATGAGAAAAATATGAAAAAACACTGAACTTCAGCTTGCTTGGAATTGCCTAGGTCTTTTGCACATTCGTCCATGCCCATTCATATATTCTAAGTATTAGGTGTTTTCCGAAATAAAGTTTAGAGTGTTTACAGACTGACTAGCTTTAGCTCAAGGCTTTCACTATGTGAACTGAGTAAACTAATAAAGACCATCTTTCTTTGTTATTCCCTATAGGAAATATAAAGACATTTATAAATTACAAATTCTTCAAGGCTCAATTTTAACAAATTCATTTTGACCTGCTTTTAACTTTGGCCTAACTTTTATAGGAATGACTCAGCCACATATATCTCATTGTATTTTTTTCTTCTCCCTTATAATATCTTATCTATGCCAAGCCTACACTCCAAGGCAATTGGCATATTTTGTGAATAGAATTTTACGTTAGCATTATGCATTGGGAAGAAGAGACCAGAATCCTCTTTCCTAAGACTCTGAGCCAGTCAACTGGCCTCTAAATCTCTCTGCAAAAATAAAAAGTGATCTTGTTGAACTGTGGTTGTCCCTGATTCTTAGTGATTCAGCTTGACACATTCAACTGAACACACTCATGGTATAAGGCGAGGAAGGGTTCAGGGGTCACATGTTCATGCTATAAAGAGGAGGTATACCGGGATGATGGAATCTGGACCCTGCTATGCAACAAGCATGGTCTTGGGCACACCTACTCTCTGGCTCAAATACTCAGCTACTGGGCTGGAACAGGAAAAGCAGGCTCTTTTATGTCTTAATTACTTATTTCTTTTGAAGTCCCACTAGTACCAATTTGACAGAAATAGAAACTGTGGATCAAAACCTTAGAAGTAGCCAAACTTATGAGCAGGACATGATCCCATTTCTCAAGAGCCAGACCCACATTTTCCACATGAATTGCCTTTATAGTGCTATTTCAAGCAACACATATTGTTTGCAGTGTTCAATTAAGAAGGGTGTGTGTGTGTGTGTGTGTATGTGTGTGTGTGTGTGTGTGTGTGTGTGTGTGTGTGTGCGTGAGCGCGTGTGTTTTATACCAACTTATTAGAAACCTAAACAACAGTAAAAAAAAATTAGCACAGAGAATAAAATCTTCATATAAACCCAGACAAGGAGACTTCCATGTTCCAGTGATCTTCCAAAACTATCAAGGTTACAGAAATATTGTCCAGAAAGAAGAAAATGGGAAGACATGAAAGACATGCTAATTTCATTGTTCAACAGTCCTAGAGGACAGGGAAAAATGAAATGGTGACAAATGTTTACCTAATTGCAAGGCACTACTGTTAGTTTGTTTTTTTTTTTAACTTTGAGCTGAACAGGGAAGAATAGATGGGAACTTATTAAAATGTCTGAAAATTTTTTCAGAAAATCTAAAATTATTTGGAAATAGAAAGTTTCCTAGAAGCAAAATCATAAACATTGTGTCAGAATTGTTTTTCTAAAACCTTACTATTTGTGGATACAGAACATTTGTTAGCATTCATTATGTGTGACCATGATTGACAGTGGGAGGTAGTAAGTACTCACTAAAAGCTAACTCAAATTCCATAATTCCTCAAAGCACCCCTCCAATGTCCTTGTACCTGTTTCCATTTTTTTACATGAGAAAATGTGATACAGATGTAAATTTTACTGTGCAATTTAAAGTTAGAGATATTTGAACCAGCTTGGGCAGGAGGGAGCAAGACCCTTAAGGATCTAACTGTTCTATTCTAGTGTCATCCTAGTGGCTGTCTGATAGACCTCTGCCTCCAGATGGGAGTCATCATGTTTTTGAAGCAAATATGGAACAACTTTATGGAGCTGGGATATCCGTGAGCATACTATCTTTAGATGTGCCTTATATTTAGTAATAATTTAGGGTTCATGATCAGGGAGATGATTGGTCAGTTCCCATTCTGATCCTAACCAAATGTGTGACTGACTGGAAGTTCAGGCTTTCTGAGCCTCAGGTCTTCTCATCTTTAGGAAAAGATAAATGGTGAGATCAGCTTCAAGAAAAGCTGCCTGGACTAAAGGAATAAATGTATGTAGAATACGAATTCAGCTTGTTAGGTGTTTTTAAAATATTAACAAGACAGAGTCATGAAGACAAAAATAATTTTCTGGTGTCTTTGAGCTATCAATGGATGAAAGGTGGTGATGACATTATTGTGAAAATGAAAAGAACCTCTTTTCCTTCCAAAATATTACATTAAAGTAGAAGATGTTGGACAAAGTTTGATAGTCCTTTTATGATGCTTCCTCACCCCATCTCTACAAAAATCATTTGAAGCAAATTGACATGATAATATCATGTAAAAACCTTTTCCTATGAGGAAAAAACTGATTAGGCAATTGGTGGTATAAATAGATTTACTCATTGATTAATGATACAAAGCAGGTTTACTCATCAAATTTTACTTTCATTCCTTTTTTTTTCATGCTTTTCTATAAATGACACATATGAACCACCAACCTAGTGGTGGAGAAGGCCTGTGAAAACACATGATACCAAGCATTGGTTAAACCACAGAGATACTTAGAACATAGATTCAGAAATACCTATTCCTGACTGAATTCCTTCACTGTTCCTTACTAATTTTGATTACAGTTTGTTACATCTCTGAGGGTTTTTTTTTCTTTCATTAGTGAAACAAGGGATTTGGACAAAATAAAGAAAATGAACTAATATAATTTAAATTTAAATTTTAAATACCAAAACACTTTTAAAGAGTGTGTGTGTGTGTATATATATATACATGTGTGTGTATATATATTTATTTATTGATATATTTATGTTATATAACAGATTCAATGAATCTCTTCTAAATGAAGTCTGCATGAGGAATGAAATGTTAGATTCCCTCATGTATTTACTGTGTCCCTTCTCCTTTACTCACCACTTTCAAATGTAGGGGATTGGAAATATCTTATGAACACAGTTGAGGAAATCAGACATCAAGAGTGTAACATAGGCTTTGAGCTTTCAAGAGCACTTCATAAATTCCAACAAAGTGGAATTGTAGTTATTTAGAATAGAAAAGGATTATTTGTGTCATTATCATCATCACCATCATTTGTGATCTACTGTATTCATTGTTCATGTCACATACTCATTTTAATAATGGCCTTGCTCAGGTGGTAAACCTGGATCATGCATATCAAATACTGGGGGGAGGGGAATAGCAACAGATATCCCATGTGAGTTTTTCAAACATTTAAGCAAAGACCTTGTATGTGAAAACTTATCAGGAATGAATGGGTCACCAAAGTAATTGTTTTCAAATTTTAAATCACAGTTTTCCATTCAATTAAAACCTTAAAATGTAAAGAAGCAGAGCTGTGCCACCAGTAACTTGCCTCCCCTTTCATGTCTTCATGAGACTCCAAGGATGACATCCATGGGATGTTGATGGGACCACTTCTTTCAACAGATTCTGAATCTCCAATTAATTAAAATTGAGCTATGAGTTCTATTCACTGAGTTATGAAAAAATTATGTTGTCCTAGAATATCTTGTTCTCAAATTCTTGATTCATTATACAAGCCCCTCACAGGGCATACCAGGCTATCTCTAGGCTTCATAGTATCATTCTCAGACCAAAGTATTTTCATTGCTTTCCAGAAACCAGACAATGGCTCATGCAGCATATCCACTGCCTGATAATTCTTCTTAATTATAGTAGCAGAATGTCATCATTAGTGTTCAAACTTTCCATGTTTATAGCTCAAAAAAAGTGAAGTTATTTGACAAAAATCCCGCATATAATGCATGACAGAATGGAGATCAGAATCTGGGACTCTTGAAATTTTATGCATACTTGCTGTTCCACACACAACATAATTTTCTTTATGTCCACGTGAACAGCCCCAAAAAGATGGCATGTAAGCAATGAGGGGCTCAGGCCTAGTAAGGCAACATAGGAGATTTTACAGGTGGAGGTAGAAGAAATGAATTTAGCCTAAACAATATGAAAAAATGGCTCAGTTTATGGTCAATGAATTTCTAATAAATATCTAGATGTTTGGAAGGGCTTAGAGTTCTAGAATGATAGGATCTAGTAGCTTTTGATAAATCCTTTTAATTTAACTTTATAATTTAAAGATTTAAAACTTTGTGAAGTTCAGACATTCTTTATTTTTACTTATTCAAAGGTTGAAACATTGAGTATCTTCAACTCCAGGAATAATTGATATAATTAATGATTAGTTGAAATTTGTTATTTCTTAGTAAATATATACATTTTTCCACAAACACATTAGTAACTGGTTCTATGTCCTTGGTCTACTCTCTTACACAGGTTAATTCAGAACTGGTGGTCAAGACATAAAATCAAGCGGGGGATACAGGATGCTTCCATACCACAGTGGGAAAATGACTGGAACCTTCAGCCCATGAACATTCATGGGTTGATGGATGAGTACTTAGAAATGGGTAAGGAGAATTTTCTACAGGAACATTTGGCCTTGTTGATTTTGCTTTTTCTAGTTCACATGAGCTTTGGTTCAAAAGGAAACCAGTAATAATGACAATACTCTTTTCAGCCCTGAGCATACTGAAACACAAGTGAACTTTTATGTTAATGAAGTCAAGGGTATGAAGCACTGTGTGCTTTCACATACATTGTATTCAAGAAGCTATGACATTTAGTAAAAATGAAGTTCCTGTTACAATGAATCCTCTAACTTTTGAGCATTTATCTTTTTGAGATAAGGTCTTACTTTGTATTTCGTACTGATCTTGAACTTGATGAATAACTGAAGCTGGCCTTGTACTCACAACCCTCCTGCCTTGATATCCCCAATGCTAGGATGATAGGCACACATGCACTTCCACAACCGGATCTTGAGCAAATATTTTGATTGAAAAAAAAAAGAAAGCTGAGTAAACTCTTTATAAAGAAAGACTGTATCCTCCCCAAAGAAAGTCATGCTTATTTTTAATAAAATTTTTATTATTTTTTCATTACATACAATGTATTTTGGCCATACTCACCCCTCATCCTCCCCAAACTCCTGTATCCATCCTCTCCACACTCTCAAACCATGTCTGAATCCTAGTTTCTGCAGAAATGTCATTAATTTATATTAAGAAAATATAGATTCCCAGTCCAGCTATTGACTTCATTAATTTATGGCCTTCAATATCCTCATCTGTAAAAAGAGAAGACAGGTACTGGAGGTCTTTGGGTCCTGGCCAGAGCCAAGCATTTTTCTTAAGGAAATGCTCCTCTTTGCCTGTCCTTTTTTTTAAAACTTATTTAATTGTTGCTTCAGGTTACATCTCCATCATATTGTTCTCTTTCCCACCTTCCCAACCCTCCCTCTGACCCTCTACCCCCTAATGCTTCCATCCACTCCTCTGGAGTGGAGTGCCCCTACATAACAGTCCCCCGCCCTGGTTCAGAAGTCATGTGAGGGCCAAAAGCCTCCTCATACACTGGGAACCTACAAGGCAGTACCACCAGTGAAAAGGGTCTCATTGCCAGAAAGAGAAAACTTAAAAAATAAATAAATAAAAAATAAAAATAAACCACACACACAAACAAACAAACCAAACTAAGCAAACCAAACCAAAACAAAAAAGTCTATGTCCATGTTCCCTTTGGTGCATTGGTTGTAGTGTAGATATCCTGTAGCTAAAATCCGACTTTAAGTGAATAGATGCCATGTGCATCCTTCTGGGTCTGGGTTAGCTCACTCAGGATGAGCTTCTCTAGTTCCACCCATTTGGCTGCAAAATTGCATGATTTCCTTGTTTCTGATAGCTGAGTAGTATTCCATTGGGTAGATGTACCACAGTTTTTTAATCCATTCTTCATTTGAGGGACATCTGGGTTGTTTCCAGTTTCTAGCTATTACAAATAAAGCTGCTATGAAGATAGATGAGGAAACTTCCTTGTGATTCAGTGTGGAATCATTTGGATGTATACCCAGAAGTGGTATGGCTGGGTCCTGAGGCAAAGTTATTCCAAGTTTTCTAAGATATTGCCAGACTGACCTCCATAATGGTTGCACAAGCCTGCACTCCCACAAGCAATGGAAGAGGGTTCCCCTTTTTCCACACCCTCACCAGCATGTGCTGTCATTTGAGCTTTTGATCTTAGCCATTCTGACAGGTGTGAGATGGAATCTTAGGGTTGTCTTGAGTTGCATCTCTCTGATGATTAAGGATATTGAGCATTTCTTCAAGTGTCTCTCGGCTTTTAGGAATTCCTCCTTTTTGAATTCTCTGTTTAGCACTGTTCCCCATTTTTTGATTGGATTGTTTGGTTTCTTGGCATTTAATTTCTTGAGTTCTTTGTAAATTTTGGATATTAACCCTCTGTAAGATGTGGGGTTGGTGAAGATTTTTTCCCAATCTGTAGGCTGCCGTTTTGTTCAAATGACAGTGTCTTTTGCCTTACAGAAGCTTTTCATTTTCATGAGGTCCCATTTATTAATTGTTGGTCTTAGGTCCTGAGCTGTTGGTGTTCTGTTCAGGAAGTTGTCACCAGTGCCAATGAGTTCGAGGGTTTTTCCCACTTTCTCTTCTAGTAGATTTAGTGTGACCAGGCTTATGTTAAGGTCTTTGATCCACTTGGACTTAAGTTTTGTACAAAGTGATAAGTATGGGTCTAATTTCATTCTTTTACAAGTGGACATCCAGTTGGATCAGCACCATTTGTTGAAGATGCTGTCCTTTTTCCATTGTGCGGTTTGGCTTCTTTGTCAAAAATTAGGTGACCATAGGTGTGTGGGTTCATTTCTGGGTCTTCAATTCAATTCCATTGGCTACTGATCTGTTTCTATACCAGTACCATGCTGTTTTTACTACTATTGCTCTGTAGTACAGCTTGAAATCTGGGATGGTGATACCTCCAGATTTTTTTTATTGTAAAGGATTTATTTAGCTATTCTGGGTTTTTTGTTGTTCCATATGAAATTGAAAATAGCCTTTTCCAGGTCTATAAAGAATTGTGTTGGTATTTTGATAGGAATTGCATTGAATCTATATATTTCTTTTGGTAGTATGGCCATTTTTTATTATGTTTATCGTATATATCCATGAACATGGGAGATCTTTCCATCTTCTAAAGGCCTCTTCCATTTCTTTCTTCAACAGCTTGAAGTTCTTGTTGTACAGGTCTTTTACTTGCTTGGTTAAAGTTACACCCAGGTATTTTATATTGTTTGTGGCTATTGTGAAGGGAGTTATTTCCCTTATTTCTTTCTCAGCCCATTTGTTTGTTGTATAAAGAAGGGCTTTTGATTTTTTTTTTAATTAATTTTGTATCCAGCCACCTTAAGGAAGGTGTTTATCAGCTGTAAGAGTTCTCTGGTGGAGTTTTTGGGGTCACTTATGTATACTACCATATCATCTGCAAATAGGGATAATTTGACTTCTTCGTTTCTAATTTTTATCCCTTTGATCTCCTCTAGTTGTCTTATTGCTCTAGCAAGAACTTCAATACTATATTGAAGAGATATGGTGAAAGTGGACATCCTGTCTTGTCCCTGAATTTAGAGAAAATGCTTCAAGTTTCTCTCCATTTAATTTGATGTTGTTTGCCTGTCTTTTTAATACTTTTCCTCCTCCCACTTTCCTTCCTCTTACTCCTTCTCCCTTTTTGTTTAGCTTTTTCCCCTTCCTTCTTGTATTATAAGGTAGTGAGGGTGGGTAGTAGACATAAAATATACCCATATCTGAGATTTAGTACAGTTTTTTAACATTTCTAGCCATCTAATGTTTAACAAGCTTACTTATAACATAGGAACAAAAGTCTCTTCAACTTTAAAAATAAGAGCATTTCCTGTGCAGTGCCACTGAAACAATTTCAGGTAGTTCATTCAATGCTCCTAATTGGCATAGTGAGGCACTCAGTAGATTTTGCTTTTTCCATAACTCCCTACTATTCTTGTCTTACAGTTTTGCAATTTGGTTTTACAACCATATTTGTTGCTGCTTTTCCTCTGGCCCCTCTTTTGGCTTTATTAAACAACATCATAGAAATCAGGTTGGATGCATACAAATTTGTGACCCAGTGGCGGAGGCCTCTGCCAGCCCGGGCTACTGACATAGGTAAGATTCAATTTTCCCTTTTCAGAAATAGTACATTCAACACCTCTAATTTCTGGAGTATTAGAAACTGCATTGAAAATGAAACAAGGGATGGGAGAGATGATTCATTGGTTAAGAGTAATTGCTGCCATTCCTGAAGATCAGAGTTCAACCCTCATCCCCTCATCGTGATCACTAGTGGCTCGCTTACAAGGGAATGGGATGTTCTCTTCGTTTTTTATTTATTTTTAATGCTTATTTATTACATCAATTTACATCTCTAGCACAGTCCCCTCCCTCCACCCCTCCAAGTTCCACCCTCCCACTTTGTTCCCCTTCTCCCAGAACTCATAATTCTCTTTTTGAATAATTAGGCCATAATTATGAAAATTATAAGGTATAATATAAATTCCCAATGTCCAGTACATACATATTTTGCGACTAATATTAACATTCTATTATCTATCCATCTCCATGAGTTCTATACCTAATGCAGTTTCCATCCTAACTTGCATTACCAACTTAAAAACATCTTCTTAGATCTAGAACATACCTTTAATTCCTAAACAACTTAAAATTTAACTGTGAGACTATAACTATCTAGTCTTCAACCACATCAGAGATCTGAGAAGGATAAATATATCTGATTATACAGGAAATGCAGAGACAGAAGCTTCCAAAACTAAGAAATGATAGACAACTCGCTGCCTGTATAGCCCCCAATTTCTCTCCATACATTAGAGTATCTACCTTCTGCCTTTTCTCCCAGTATCTCTGGTTCAGCTCCACAGACTCTTCTAGCTAGGACTTCAATAAAATTCTGAAGTTCAGCTTCTGACTACAAACTTCTTAGGAGATTTAAACAGCTGAATACAAAAGGACTGAACATCAAATTTTACTATTAACTTACTTAACCATTTTTTCCATTCTTATTTCGGTCCCAAACAGGTTTCCTATATCCCAAATCAGCAGGAGGTAATTTTAAGAGAGCAATGTCCCATTCCCAGAAGGTTGGATGGGTGATTTCCCCCGGCTTTGGTCATTTGATGGGTTATAGATGTTTGCTGTTATTTAGGGGGATTGGTAACAAGTTTTTAAATGGTCTTGTTAAATAGGTTTTTCAGGTTAGACCCAGAGATTCCTCTCTCTTTTTTCTCTATCCTTCTTTCTCTCCTATGTGGGGGGGAAGTCTTGAAAAAATGGGATACAGACATAATATAGGAATGATAAATAAAAAGGGACAGATTATTGAATATGTTCTTAAATCTTTGTATGTTGATACAAAATTAAGATTATTTGAGTACATTGGTATTGATGCTCTCTTCTCTTAAAGGCACCAAAGTGCATGAGCACACACACACACAATAAACAATACAATATAATCTTTTAAAAAAATACATGGTGCATAGAAATCTGGCTCCAAATATACAGAGCATTCTTTGCAAAATAAGATTAATCAGAGTGTTTTCCTCTTGTTTGCTTTTATTCACTAACTTTAGTCTTTCTCCTACCAGGTATATGGCTTGGAATTCTTGAGGGAATTGGCATACTGGCAGTGATCACCAATGCATTTGTAATTGCTATTACATCTGACTACATC
Source organism: Lophiomys imhausi (assembly GCA_907164525.1). Lineage (NCBI taxonomy): Eukaryota > Metazoa > Chordata > Mammalia > Rodentia > Muridae > Lophiomys > Lophiomys imhausi. The sequence continues at coordinate 3,398,968 of CAJQZJ010032130.1, forward strand.
CCACGTTTTGTCTATGAATACAAATATGGCCCTTGTGCAGATCATGAAAAACAGAATGAAAAGTAAGGTTAACATTTACATTTTTTTTCTTGATCTATTTTGTAGTTACAATTAAAAGAAGAACTGGGAAGTTTTGCTCTGTGACCATGAAAAAGTAACATTTGTGGTCATTGTATTTCTGATATGTTTATTAGATCAAAGCAAATGGGGATGAGAACAGAAAGTGCTTTCTCCAGCAACTAATTTTTTTTTTTTGGTTTTTTTCGAGACAGGGTTTCTCTGTGTATCCTTGGCTGTCCTGGACTCACTTTGTAGACCAGGCTGGCCTCGAACTCACAAAGATCCGCCTGCCTCTGCCTCCCAAGTGCTGGGATTAAAGGCGTGCGCCACCACCGCCCGGCCCAGCAACTAATTTTAGAGTCTGTTTTTACTTGAAAATGCATCAAAATGCCAAGAACGTTCTAATGCTTCTAGAAAGGCCCAGTGCTAGAGCCTGAATAGACTCTTTAAACTCCTCAAGCAATGTAGCACAGAGTCCTTGCTGTGCTGGTGGGAAAGTAAAGTCAATAACAAAGGAAACAAATACAGTAAGAAGTATACTGCAATGTCTGTAATCTTCTTGCCTAGACATTTTTAAAAAGCACATTAGTGTGAGGGGTCTGTTTGATGGCTGACGCAGAATCACCTCATTTTATGTGACTAGTGTGTGTTTTTCATCTAAAGCTAAAACACACACTTCAAAGCACGGCCTCTTCTCAACCTCAGCATATTTACCCTTTTTGTTTGTTTTGTTTGGTTTTTCTATTGACATTTTAATTTAAATAATTCTGTCCAGTCATAAAGAGGACTGTTTTTTCCACTGTAGGATGCTTAGAAGCATGTGGGGTCTCTGATCGGTTGTCATAATGACAGTTATCTCAATCCATACGTTCTGATAACAGCACGCATCTCTAGGCTTTGCCTGCTTTGCCCCCTGAGAGACTAAATTACTGGATATAGACAACTTTAGGCGATATCTGTTATTTCAGACTTTTCCTTTGGATAGGTATTGGGAGACAATGCATATGAGAACTGACTATAAAGAACTGGGGCCACTTTTAAAGGCTTTGTAGGTGAGTATCAGCCTTAGACGTAAAAATCTGTAAGAAAAGACAGAAGAGTGAGAGAAAGACTTCTCCTCAGGAGTAGCAGTGAGCATGGAGAGAGTTGTGGTCATGAGCCCCAACCTGTGGAGCTTCACCTTAGGGTAACATAGACCTCTAATTTACTACTGGTGAACTGGTATTTCTCTAGAATGTTGAACACACATGTCTCTTCTTTTTTTTAATGAGAGGAAAAAAAAGCATTGTACTATTGATTTTTTTTTTAATAAGTCTCTTGGAGTCCTTAAGAGATTTAGTGGTATTTGAAGTTAAACACCTTAAATTCAAGTTCTAACTTTGTCATTTGCTAAGATGTACATCATCTGTATGACATAGTTGATTCACAAGAGTAAGTGTTCATAAGCTTTGTGATTATGAAATAGTATCTGAGAATATATAAGGTTGTTGCAGTATCAATAGTGGAAAACCAAAATGTTGCCTTTTTGTTAGTTCAGAATGATCTAGAAGCAGATTTAAGAATTTGAAAAGTGTAGGTCAATCACTTCTCAGCCTTTGGTTAAGATCAAGTGTAGCATATGAAGAATCACTGTCTGATGTCTTTCTTAGATGAATTACTTGCTAGTAGCTCTATTGCCACCTAGTGGTGAATGAATCATCTACTGGCTGAGTTTACATTTCAGAACCTGCCTTTCCTGTGGACAGCACCAGACATCTCCATATTAAGTGACTAGGGGGAGTAGATCAACTTCAGGCAAAATGAAGCAGGTCTTCTGTGACTTGGACACCATATATCAAGAGGGACACTCAATTACTTAATAATATTCTAGGTGTACATAGCAATGAAATTGAAGAAAATCTATCATGATTAGAAAATTTCAGACCAAGTCATGAAGAGACAAGTCAGTAGTGGAGAGGAAGATATTGACAAGAAAATATTTTAGTGATGTTATAAGATATGGAATTGACAAGAAATAAAGTGAAGCCATTGTTGGATTGTGACTAGTAGGAATGTGATAGATACGTACTTGAATCCAAGTCTTTAAGATCATATTTCCTAGGAGAGTGTTTCTCAGCATGTGGTCCATAGCATACACCTTTGGGTGTATTCCTTTCATAGTTCCCTATGCTGCTCCCTCTCAATAATCCCAATAGTATATCTAGATGGTTTGACTTCTACATTTATGTCATAGTTGCATACATAATTTTATGTGTCTATCTAAAATCTAAGGAACACACATGAGAGAAAATATGCATCATTTGTCTTTCTGGGACAGACTCAGTCACTCAATATTATTTCCAGTTACATTCATTTTCTTTCAAACAACATAATTTTCTTCCTTTTTCTTTCTCTCTTTCTTTTCTTTCTTTTTGTTTTTTTTTTCTGGGGGGGTGGTTTTGTTTTGGGTTTTTTTGTTTTTGTTTTGAGACAGGGTTTCTCTGGGTAGCCCTGGCTTTGTAACAATTTGTCTAGATCAGACTGGCCTCAAACTCACAGAGATCTGCCTGCCTCTACCCCATTAATGCTGGGATTTAAGGCATGTGCCACCACACCTGGCTAATAACCATCTTTCTTGATAGATAAAAACAATTTCACTCTGTATAAATACTTGTTTTGCTCACTGTGGAGTGTCAAGCACTGAGAATTTTTATTTATTTTTGAATGTTTATTTATTACTTCAAGTTACATCTCCATCACAGTGCCTTCTTTCCAGCCACCACCCCCAGTCCTGCCCTCTTACCCGCTACCCCCTCTCCCTTCTATCCTACTCCTCCAGAGTGGGGTGTCCCTACATATCAGTCCCCTGCCCCAGTTCATGAGTCATATGAGGGCTAAGAGCTTCCTCATACACTGGGGTCCTACATGGCAGCACCACTAGGGCAAAGTGTCTCATTAACAGGTAACAAAATCTATGTTCCTATTCCTTTTGGAAGCACTGAGAATTTTTATAATGAAGTGTAGGTGCACAGTAAATATAATGAATAGATAATAAATATGTATTAATAATCAGCCAATTGTGTTGCAAGTATGTGTGTTTTAAAAAGACTTACAGAGTTTAAATGCACAAGTAGCAGGTTGCCTTTTGGATGAAAATCACTTTTTTTAAAGGTGGTTTTTGTTTTGTTTTGTTTTAAGTAAACTAAATTGAAAAAAACAATGGGGATAATATTAAGAAGAAATAACAAAACAAGAAGACATAAGAACAGATTGAAATAAGAAAGCTATGTAATTAGAATAGAAGGAATAAATGAATTTATTAAAACCTGTCACTTGTAAAGAAGAAGTAATTTCAGATATGCATTAATTTATGACTCATGCAATCCTGTTATTTTCTCCTAGTTGCCTAAAGGGATATGTCAACAATAGCTTATCCTTCTTTAACCTGAGTGAACTTGGTATGGGAAAATCTGGTTACTGCAGGTACTTACCTATAATGTACTGATCTTTCCTACTTGCTTCTGTCATCCCATCTCCTCCCATCTATATACCAAAAAGGCTCATTTAAACTGTCATTTTGGAGTTTTGGTAAATCAAAAACATTTTGCTATCTTCCTTGCTCTCTGTTTTTGTTGATTTCAGGTACCGAGACTACAGAAACCCTCCTTGGAGCTCCAAACCCTATGAGTTCACCCTACAGTACTGGCACATCCTGGCTGCTCGATTGGCCTTCATTATTGTGTTTGAGGTTAGTCATAGGAGAGGTTACTATGGATAACATCTTTTCCAATTGTTATGACAGTTTGACATCAGTTCGTCACTGGCTTCTAAGAAAGGACTTTGGTAGCTTCCAGAAAAGAATCTCATATGGTAAAATAATTATAAAGAACATGAAAAATAATGAGAAAGAGCTGAATAATGCAACCACAAGTTAGTGGGTATTTATACAAGAAAATCAGGGAGAAAGATACTGTCTCATAAAAATTTTGAGGCTCCTACTTTTAAGTTCCCAGATGCCATGCTTAAAAAGAAAGAGGTGGTTTTCATAAGCTGGTAAATGAGTCTAAATCTACTCATGAGGATCGGACACTTGGCATTTCTGAATAATTAACTTAAAATACAGTCAGTCACACATATATTTTGTTTAAAACATATTGGATGATCCTATAGATGTTGCATATTTTTTTATTTAAAATGAGTGTCATTTGATTACAACAGACATGATAGTATTGAATTGTAATACTGTGAGGCGATTTTGTGGGAACTGCATACCGTATTACCATCTTGTTTTACAACTCATGATACAGGGAAGAACTTAGCACGGGGATTTATTGAGCAATTTCTCTGAATTACCATTGTGTCAATGAGAAACTCTGTTTTCTAAGGTCAAACAAGATAGTCGTATTGAAAATCTTTGAAATAGAAGAGATTTGTGTTTGTTTTGTTTCATTTACTTGACTTTTTTAATTCTCTCACATATACCAAGCTGGCTTCAAACTTTCTATATAGCCAAGGTTGGTCTCAAACTCTTAATCGTCCTGTCTATGCCTCCCAAGTACTAGAATTACAGTCAAGCACCATCACAGCTGGCTTACATAAATCTGGAGATAGAACTTAGGGCTTTGTAACACCTAGGAAAACACTCAGCCTAATACATTTGGGGAAAAAAAGGTCTTATTATGGACAATTATACATTCCAAGTAATTTCCAAATATAAATTAAAAATGTGTAATGGATATCTGAAAATTAAATGCTTGCCTCTAAAAGTCTTATCCAGGACTGAAATTTTCTGGCTTATTAATTCTCCAAATTGCTGAAATACATCCTACTGAATAAGACTTTCTACTTCACTACAGGTAGTATAATGGTCTAGCTAATATTTTTAATCTAACAATTCAATGAGATGTTTCTCTTTATGAAGTTTTAAAATATACATATTCTCTATATTCCTTAGAAGTCTAGTGTAAAAAGTTAATCACAATATCACTCCTTGGTCCATGTGAGGCTTTCTTCATTTTCACTACTTATCCCATAGCTCCTAAGCAACCTCTATGAACGCTGTGAAATCCTTCTTCCTGTTACTATTTAAGTATGATTTTAAACACATACACACACACACGCTATTACTTTGGGTATCCTATTTTCTAAATAACTTTATTTTGAGCCTTAATGTTTCTTTTATCTTTCACTTGCTTTACTTATTTAGATCTAGGAAGAAATGTGGATGAGCTCTACCGATGTTTAGAACACATCTACTAAACAAATGAATTGTAATCTTTAAATATAATGAAATATTTATTATCATAAATTACACTTTACTAAATCATGACAATATTTTAATTGTATTCCTATAGTTTTGAGACAAATTATTGGATTTTTAGAAGTATCATATGTTTAAGTGATTAGGACAGAACATCCTCATTGTGTGTGGGAAAATATGAACTGTTGCTGATATCTACTTTGCAATGCAGTTTCTTGGGACACACAAGCAAGTCCAGCTAAAAGTACAATGAATTCCTCCTTTTCTCATAAAGAGACTATTGTCCACTAAAAGCCTTTTACATACAGGGACTGTTTCAACAAGCCTTACTAACCCCACAAATATCACATTGTTCCCTCTCCTTTCTGAGAAATGGAAAGACCTACCGTACTCATAGTATACTTACAGCACTGGGAAGTGCCATTTGAGCAGAGTTCACACTGTGCCAAGCACTCTTTTAAGCTCTTCATGTTTACATTTATGTACTTAATTTAAGAGGTAGTATTATTATCACTATCGTAGACACAGAATGTAGATGATTTGATTAAGGGTACACAGCTACTGAGTGTTTGTAGGACGAACACTTAATTGTTCTTATTGAAATACTGGGCCATTACTTACAAACATAATGCCTTTTGAGTTTTTACTTGGGTGAATACAACACTAAAGCTCGGTGTGGTGATACACAACTTCAATCTTAGCAAACAGGAGACAGAGGCAGGTGGATTTCTATCAGTTGGGTGTACAAAGAAAATTATAGGCCAGGCAGGCCAGGAATACATAGCAAAATTATTTTTCAAGACAAACTAAGAAAACCAACAAACCCCTACTACTGCCATTTTATTCTCAAAACATAAATAATACATTTTGCCAAAATTATGTAACGCAAATTAAATGTTTGATAGTAGTAATAGTGATAGTAAATTTATAAAATAGAATTTCTGAAAAATTCATTTGTTAAGCCTGAGTCTAATCCCTGGCTCATAAGTTTATGTAGCATGTATTTTGGTCTATTGAAAATACATTTTTCCTAGAATCTCCTTTCATATTTGTATCTATTAATGTGTATTATGATAACATCACATACTATGTGGGATTTTAAACACAGGAACTTAAGATGTTTTTTGTGCAGTGATGTCATTATATAGCATTAAAAGAGAAAACAATTTTTTGATGTCTAGGTAATTAATTGGACAGTTTATAACATTTGTGTTCTCAGTATAAGTCTTAGAAGCAATATTGTAAATGATACACACTAAGTTTTGATGCTTGACCTTAAGGCAAATGCATCATTGCTCATGACATTTCTGTTTTAGAGTGAGTGCTCTGGAACCTTTGAAAACATACTTTTTACCCTTATCTTTACAGCACTTTGTTTTTGGGATTAAGTCATTCATTGCATACCTGATTCCAGATATACCAAGAGCCATCCGTGAGCGCATTCGACGAGAGAAATACTTAGTCCAAGAAATGATGTATGAGGCCGAACTGGAACATTTACAGCAACAGAGGAGAAAAAGTGGTCAGCCTATTCACCATGAATGGCCTTAGGCAGTACCTGTTGCACAAAAGGGGAGGTGCCATTTGTGTGCAGGAATGAGAAATTGGTATGTCTGAAATGTAGACGGGATCCAAAAGGAAGGCATCCTTGGCAAACCATATTTATAAAATGCTACTTGGAAATACATCACAGCAGCCTCTGGGATTTGGAATGCTCAGACTTCTAAGGAAAGAAAAGACTTGTGACCTCCAAAAGGATGCAACTGAATGGCAGGGAGCAGCTCTGCTTCTCAGATAAAGCCCTCAGGGGAGTTTTGTGTTTTGAGGCCACCCTGTTCCATCAGCTGCAGAGCAAATAGGGAAGGTAGTGGTGAAATTTCCAGGGACAGATCCCCCACTTAAATGTTCATAAACTAGAAATACTAATCAGATTCTAGGATGTTCATGTGAGTTCAGTTAGTTACAAGAAATGAATTAAATCAGTTGTTGGCTCTGAATTCAGAACTCCCTGTCCCTTCAGCTCATAGAGAGTTGTCCTTGTCTCATTGACATAGTGGGTGTATGCACATGACATTTTATGCTGCTTTACATTGATTATGCACTTGACAAGTTGCACATCACTATGGGTCAAACCAAAAATCCATATTCCAAAAAGAACACTATTGGAATAACTCTATTATATTGGCTATGTTTAAGTTCATTTTATCACTAAGAGCCAAGTGCTCTGCCCATGTTTACTAATAAATGCCAATGAGTGCACTTTGAATATTTGAGTGGCTATTCTTGTATCATTTAGAATATGACTAATTCATATTTTACTGCAGAAGCCTATCCTATATTCTATTCCATGTGCCCTCCACTGAATTATTATTACAAATCTTACAGAACACTATGTTGAGATGATGTAAATATGCCGGTGTTCCTCATATGTTTGCACTTTTATACTGTGTAATGCGAGTTCCAGCTTATGGAACTCTAAGACCAGTCACACAGAGTGTGACTAGAGCCCATTCATTCGGGAAATCCAAAGCCAAATGTTCTGCAGCACTTATGCTTTCTCTCTAATATGCACTCTAAAGTATGCGCTAATGAAAATAATGCATGCCTATAGTGTATTACTTGCATAAAATACCTTTGTGAGTTTCATTTTTTTCATCATGGAAGGAAGATTTCTGGGTTTTGTTTTGTTTTGTTTTATTGATGAGTTGATTTTATTTAATTTCAAAACTCTTTGGAAACAAAGTCAAATTAATTATGAAGATCATCATTTCAATTTGTTGTATAATCTTATTTTGGATGTCAATTTTGTCCATATACTGATGAAGCACAAATGAAACAGGTTTCAATTAACAGAATTTCAGAGGAGGCATAAATTACAGGGGCAGAATAAGAAGAAAGGCAAGGGGTGAAGTAGGTGGGTATAATGAAATCAACACACTCTCTCTTTCAAAGCAGGAAGATCCAAGATTTTTTCTCTTGCGAATAGTGTGGGAAATCACAAAGAGAACACACAAACATACAACACACATATACAAAACATATAAATACACACAGAGATAAAGGAGAGAGAACACATAAACACACAGAGAGAACACATAAGCACACATAATTATTATTAATTCTATTATATGCTCAGTTTTTTTTATTCAACTAAGATAAACAGAAATATTTACATTCAAAATATTCAATAAGATACATACACACAAAAGTAAAACTACTTTGAACACATACTACGGGTTCTCTACTGAAGAAATTCGTTTCATTTACCGGAAGTGCACTGTCCAAATTCTAACACTTAAAAAGCTTTGTTTACTTGATGATGGTTTGTTAATACTTTCTGCCAAGGACATTCACTTCTCTACTTTCTCTGTGATTCTGAACCAGGAATACACTCTGAGACTCTAAATTCTTTTATAGCAACTGGTGAGGTAGCTCAGTGGCATTATGTGTCTGCCATGCAGGAGACACACAAACTCTCAGCTCTTAGCACCACAAAATAAATAAATAAGTAGACAGACAGACAGACAGAAAGGCAGATAGATTGATAGATAGAGATATATAGATAGATAGATAATGAGATATGTAGTGAATTTCCACACAAATCCTTGCTACTATATTTCCAATGCAAATATAATGGCTGATTTCACACATTATCCAAAAGAGTTTTCAGCTTTTATTTTTTGGAATGTTTGGGCTCCCTTTTCTTTATTAATTAAATGTATGCACATGCCTGAACAAAACATATGATTTACCTAACATTTACATCTTTTCCAAATTAGGGATGCAATACAGACACGTCTCGTACAGTAGGACCAACAATTTTTTTTCCTTTCTAGGCTTTTATATAGTCCACTGGGGTTTAAGTCATATTGATTGATATGAACAGAGAAAGATATTTTAATAAATATTGTAGCATATCAATTTAGAAAATGTCTTCCTTGGTATTTTTGAAACAGATATGAGAAAACAGAGAACCAAAATTTATCAGAAGTGTTTATTGAAAACAGTACAGGAAAATCAAACTGGGTTTCATCATTACTGACAGCAAACACAGACAGCTCCTCATAATATGTAAGCTTTAGAGCACTCTGCTTAAGTTAAGATAAATGTTTTATACATGTTTTTCATATGAACGAAAATTATTTCTCAAAGATTTATAGCACACACTATTCTCAGGAATTCTGTATGATATGAATGATGCTCATATATTTTCATATTCTCACTTGTCTTTTTATGCTAATAGCTAATGGATATGTGCATGCAGTCTGCCTTGACAAGTTGTACACATCATTTTAAGTCGTAACTGTAATAGTCCTCAATCATCTGGGTCTGTATAAGCACTTTTAAGAGAGACACTGCTGACTGGTTGCATGATGAGATTCAACTTAAACACTAAATGATTCTTGGCACAATCTACTATACAATGTAATGAATAGAATTTTTTTCACTCAATAAAGTATCATTTTTGCTACAATTTCCACATTACATTCCATTCTGATTGTTCTTTAGATATTAAATTGGGAGCTGTTGATTAGGTATGGGCTGGAAAGATTACACATTCTTTAGTTTCTTGAAGAAATACTTATGTTGTTCTTAGAGAAACTCATCAGATTCAGATTGTCCCCTGATAGAATATTCTCATCTTACAATCAATCAATCAAAGGATTGAGAAGTTGGCTCAGTGGGTAAAGTGTTTACTGTGCAAGCACAAGGAATCTAAGTCTGAATCATCAATACTTACATAAAAAGCCTAATGAGATATAATATGTCTTTGACTCCCAACTTTAAAGAAGCAGAGCTAAGAGGACCCCAGGTGCCAGCCAGTGTGGCTAAGTGGTAAACTACAGAGTTGGTGAGAAACTGTCTTAAAAGATGAGGTAGAAGTCAATAGAAAATAGTGGGCATTGACTTCTAGTCTACACACATAGGCATGCACATATGCACACACATAAACACACAAAGCACACTACACACATACACTCAGCACAAAAATGAAGAAAATAGATATTTGCATATTAAAGGTCAGGTGAAACATCACATTGATACTAATGATGTTTGTGCTAGAAACAGATGAGAAAATAAATTTGATTAGGTCATAGAATAAATGTCAGACCAATGGTCCAGGATTATGGAAGAAGGGATAAGGAGAGCTTCAACCCCAGATACCTCAGATAAGGACAGCAGGAGTTGGCTCCCTCCCCACTCCCAGTCTGGTCTGACAAAGCTGGCTGCCCCACCATCAACCACAGTAAGGATTTATTACCTTGGTAGTTATCAGGTTTCACTCCTTGTTTGACCTTATAAGGTCCCTGTTGTGTCACCTCCTTCAGTCCCCCCTCCACCTTCCCAACCCCTCCCCAACCAGCACTCCAGCCCTTGACTATGTAGATGAAGTCTCTTCCAATACCCCTGCCCTGGCCAATTATAAACTGCCACACAAACCTTCTGCACAGACTCTAGCCATCTCACCAGGGGCATAAATACTATCCCCCACCCCAATACACAGACCAGGTCTCAGAAGCTGTTCCCTAGCATCTGTGCTTTGCCTGTGTACTTAACATGCTAACCAAGATCCTTCTTGCACCAACCTGCCCCTGGTCAAGCTTCACTCCCTCCAGTTCCACCCATTGTGCAATGGGCTTGGCTATCCTGAGGGAAAGATGTGGACTGGACCTTATCTCTAGTATGAGGAAGGGGATGGTGAGTGCCCTCCTCAACCTGTGCATTAGCCCAAAGACCCTAATCCTCACCAAAACTGTGGGCTGTCACTCTTTTTCTTTCTTTGTTTTCCATTACCATCCTGGTATTGGGTTTAAACACATTGAAAAGATAACAGACGCCATATGCCCAGGGCTTCTCTTTGATGTTGGTAGAAGGTCCCCAGATCTCTCTCTGAAGCCCAATAGCTCTTATGGGCATCAACAATAGCCCCTACCTTTTTCTTCTTGAAAAAAAAATTGTAACACAGCAACCTGTAAATGCCACTAGAGTGGTCCCTCGAACTCATGTCAAGCCTTACATTTAGGGAAAGTTCTCTGACCTCAGCATTTCAAAACCTTCTCTATCATAGGAAGCATCTCGTCACATAAAAAGAGACCCCAGATAAGGTAAATATGGGCTCTCTTAAAGTCCCAAGGAATAAGACTCTCCAAAAGCCAAGCCTCCATGTTTTGTGAGGAAGTTCTTAAAATAGCACCATGTATGGCCACAGGTGATATTTACTGCTCTGACTCATGGACTCAAGTCGTTTGACACACCCAGAGCAGAGACACCCAAGAGGGAAAACAAAGAGAGATCTGGGGACCTTCTTCCCATTTTCTGCCTATCATAGCTGCAATCCACCCATGCATAGGACAATTTAGAACAGGACAAATCAAGATTGCTGCCTTCTTTAAGTCATGTGAGTCTGAGGATCAAGGTCCTAAAGACTGCCCTGTTCCAGGTCTGACAGCCCTTAAACAGGAAACCAAAGCTACCCTAGCCCTTTATAACCCTTCAGAGGGAACACTACACAAATCCTCAGCCCCACCTGCCCCTCTTCCCCTTACACACCAAGACTGCACTCCACTGGACTCCATTACAAAGGCAGGCCCATTCGTGGTTTTTCCCTCTACCCTACCCTTTGCCAAAGCAGAGGAGAACTTAAGCCTCTGTTTAACTCTGCCCCTCTCCCTACTCACAATAAATTTCATAACTCTACCATCAGCCCAGAATTGCAAGCATTTTCAGTCAATATACACCCCGTGTGAGCTGAATGACTTAAATGGTACCCATACCAAGCCTCAGAGTTAAAAGAGCTCAGACAGGCAGTCAAAGAAGTAAGCATCTACACCCCTTGGACTAAATTCCTCATCCAAAGTCAAATTGGATACCCCAGGATAGGCAGGACATCTGTTGTTCTTCCCTATGGTGCCTAATCTTCCTACAGTGGGAAGCCCTCTTCCAGGATGAATATCTCCAACAAGTCAGAGGGAAGCAGGACTGAGATGACATCCCATGGAGATTTGATGAACTTTTTGGCCAGAGAATTTTTTCCATGGGAGCCAAACAAACAGTTCAGACAGCAACTAAGTGTGGCTCTGTGTGTTTCAAGACTGGGACAGAATCACTCTGCCCTCTGTCTCACATGAACCTACTTCTTCCCTGTTCTAAATGGGAAAAAAGACACTGGAAACATGTTATCCAAAAAGTCTCTCCCCACAGGGAACCCAATGCCCCTAAGATAATAGGACCCTGGTGTTGCAAAGGTTTCTACTGAAAAAAAAAAAAAGATTGTCACTCCCATTATGATAAAGATGGCAAATGACTAGAGTCTTTAAATTTAAAATGGAGCAACTCTCGTCCCCAAAAGTAAGAAGGAAACTGCTCCTATGAGGCTTTATGGGTGTCAGAAGGCTCATACCCAAAAATCATCATAAAAATCGATGGCAAACCAGCAAACCATTCAAATGCTATATTGATTCTGAGACAGACAAGACTATTATGAGACAACAAGGGATCCCATAAGTTTGACAGCTAATCCCTGGGCTCTAGTTTCTATGCACAGGGGGAAGTTCCCACGTACTTATCACTAAGCTAGCCTACAGATGGGAAGTCCCTGATGGAGCTACCAGTTTAATAAGCCTTCTAATAGCCAACCTTACTATATGAGTGAATGGTTCTTCCTCAAGGATTAGCTGACAGTCTCACCATCCACCAAGAGGCTATGCGAAGGACTCAATATTTCCCATTACATGGATAACTGCCTGGTATGGGGAGACTCTCCCACTCCCTCCTCCCCACTTAAGGATCAACTAATATGTTCAATATCCTCTCTAAGATTCAAAATAGCTCCTCACAAAATACATCTTATTCTGTCCATCACATTCTTAGGAACAGAAATTTACCTCTCCTCACGGTGCCCTCTTAAACCCCCCTTTCCTTCCCCCAGACTTAGCTCTTGCCTCCCTCCCGAGCTTTTTGGGTAACCTTAACTGGCTTCAACTCTGGCTCTATCTTCCCACAAGTACTCTCCAGCCCTTCTTTGATCTTTTAAAATGTAATTACAGCCCCTTCTCCCAACTAATACTCTCCCCTGAGGCAACCCAAACTTTAAATTCTGTCAACATGGCCCTAAAAGACATGGCACTTGGTAGATATGTCCTGGCAATGTCTGTATGGCTTCTTATCTTCAATTCCTCCCCTACACTTGTAGAGTCCTATATCAGCCCCAAGGAGTGCTGAAATGGCTTCACACCCGGTGGGCAGTGCACCTAGAATTCTAACTGATGTGGATATACTTCTTATTAGAATTAGAAATGACAGGGATAGAGCCTTGCAAACCTTAAGAAAAAAAAACAATATATTTGTCTTCCTTTTTCCTCTCTACTATAATCAATGGCTACTCAGAAATCACTCCAGCTTTGCTATTAGCTTAAAAGGATTCCCAGGACAAATTGATAACCATTACCCTAATGAAAGATGAATTTCTTCCCTCCCTCTGTTATTGTGGCTGCACCCTACCACCTGGATGTTTTCAAACAAGCCCATCACCAGGGCTTCCTACATATTTACCAATGGAGGAAAGAGGGTAGCTGTGGCAATTATATACTGTTCTCCTGAGATGAATCCCCCATTATCAAATCAGAGAGTTGCCCCATCACTCCCAGAAATATAAGAAACTATGTGTTATCTATTTAGCCCTCAAGAGAAGTCAATAGGCCCTTTAAACTTTTTTTCAGTGTATGTGCTGTTAATTTGCTTACCTGGTAATCAAGATTATTTGTCAAATTAGACAGCAACTCTATTTCTCCTCTGCTCATCCATGTCTCTACCCTCTTACTGTGAAGAGCTACCACCCTCTACATTCAGTATGTCAGGTCTCACAGTTCCCTGCCAGGTCCGATATGTCTGGAAATGCCCTAGATGGTCAAACTCCCTCTACAGGAGCGTTCACAGCCTCCTTAGAGCAAGTGGATCAATTCTATTCATGCACACACACTAATATAAAAGGGCTTCATGCCCCTTTCCCCAACATCCCTCTTGTTCAACCACAAGGATAATAAAAACATGCTCCTCTTGTACATCTTGTATATCACTTATTACTACCCTAGCTTAAAAAACTATGGGCACTAACCCCCAAGGTCTCAAATCCAATACCCTCTGGCAAATTGAGGTTACCCACATTTCCCAATTTGGCCATCAAATATATATCTTTGTCACTGATGTCATATACTCACATTTCATATGGGCAACATCTCAAATGGGAGAAAACTCAAAAAGTTCATTCACCATATGCTCTCCATATTTGCCATCATGGGCATTCCTCAACAAACAAAAACTGACAATGCCGCTGCTTTTACTAGCTCCTAATTCCAAGCTTCCTGCTCACAATGGGAAACTGTCCACCAAACAGGGGTTCTTCACCAACCCCAGAACCAAAGGATAATAGAAAGAATACATCAAACCCTGAAAATCCAACTTCAAAACAAAAGGCAAATGCTTACCTCCCCGACATACAATTAATTAGGGCTCTGACTATTCTAAATATATTTAACATTTACAGGACCTCCAAATATCCTCCTATCCCCCTCCATTGGCACTGACCACTTACCTGGGATAACTCTTCCCATCCTGGTGTGATGATGCAATCCCTTGGACAGGAATTCAGAAGGGGCCAGACTCCTACCTTACAACTAGAAGGGGTTTTGTTTGTCTTTCCACAGTTCCAGCCTAGCCCTATTTAGGTCCAAGATTTTCAAAACCACCCTACTGAGCAAGAAGGTGGCCCACTTCTCTCTGACAGATCAAGAGCTGAGGAGGTGGAGGAGGCACCACCATCAGATTAGATCTCCTGGAAAAACGTCCATGACCTACTGGCAGATGCCCAGGCCATTTACCCTCGATAGGTTTCCCTTTGCTTAATTCCTATGAAAAATGTTATTCTTCATTCTAACTCTGCTACTGACAAGCCTTTTCCTAACCCTCCCAATACCTACCACTGGAGATTCTTTGCTGAGACCCATAACGGACACAACAAAATCATAGGAACCCAGAACAACTCCCACTTGAGGATGCCAGACCAGGATTGAGATTTCTCTACACTCTGATTCAATTTCCGCTATTCCCAACCGTTTCTTCTAATTTCCTTATTGGAATCATCTCCCAATAGTGCCTGGGAGAGGGAGGCACAGAAGAAGCATTTAGAAGCATTTAGAAAAAACATAGGTGATTGCCTCCAGGAAACCTCCATATTTGGAGGTTGCAGACATTGAAAATGCTTTTTATTACTGATCCCTGGGATGAACAATGGCAAATGAGAGTTTTGTGTTTGCTATAACCTAATTAATGGCTACACAAAATACCCTGTAGCTGATCTACACATATCCTGCCTGCTTGTCCTTGCCTCCAAGTAAGTCTTTACCCCACGTTAATATTCTTCAACAGAAAGGTCAAACTCAAAAGGAGGTCCAAGCCATGCTTCCTGGCTACAATAGATCCAATGTACAACTGACCTCCTTTCCCTAACCACCCTCCCTAGCTCTTCTAAATGCTTCTTCTGTGCCTCCCTCTCCCAGGCACTATTGGTAGCTGTTCCCTTTAACATCTTGCTTCTTGAACCCTGTGGGCCCTTACCCACATGAAAGTTATAAAACATTCCTTTTGAATATAGATTTTCCCTTTTTTCCTCATAGGGCCCTCTTCCAGGTCCCATACTACAAGCTCCTGTAGCATCACTGTCACCAAGCCAGTTCATTCATTAAATGTCCCTTTCAAGTTTCCTGCACTCCCATAAAGATTGTTCCCTAGGTTTATTTTTATGAATCCAAAGAACTCACTTTACTAGGAAAGGGCTAACAGAAAAGGGAAGTTTTCAACCCTCTGCTCATTAGAATGGGTCTTACCATCTTCCTAGGTACCATGGAAGCCACTGGAGCAGCCCTCATCCAAACACACCATCTGGCCAGAGACTTCCAGGACAAGTTTAACTAGTCTGTGGCTTCCACCATGGAGAGTCTTAAGTCCCTTCAATGACCCTTCAATTGACTCCCTTCCCTAGAAGAGGTTGTTCTGCAAAATGGAAGATTTACTGACTGCTGAACAGGGAAGAATTTATGTTGTACAATGCTGTTGCACAACATAATGGTTGAATGCTGTTACAATGTTAATGAAACTGGGCTAGTAAAACAAAATATACAAGTGCTTAGTGATCCCTGGTGAGATCTCCAGGCATACTATGCATCAAGCATCCCTACCTCATGGTACTCAAACCCTCTAGTAGCTTTGCTTCTTCCCTTCCTTGGCCCTGTGCTGGCCATTGGGGCCCACCTACTCCTGCCACCTTGTTTTGTCCAATTTCTAAAGCAACAAGTAAGCAATATTACCAAAGTCACTGGCAATCAGGTTCTGGTTCAGTATCAAACCATCCCCAACCCAGAGGCCGATGACTATGATGACACTGGTTCATTATAGAAGAAAAGGGAGAAGCTGTGAGACTATAATGGGTCAAGATTACAGATGAAGGGTTGAGGAGAGTTTCAACTCCAGATACCTCAGATGAGGATAGCAGCAGTTGGCTCCCTCCCTGCTCCCAACCTGGCCAAAAAGTAAGCTGCTCCACCATCAACCCTACTAAGACCTTATTACCTTGACAGTTATAGGCTTCACTCCTTGTGTGACCTTATAGTGTTCCCACCCTCCCTCTAGCCTCCGGATATGCAGGTGAAGTGTTTTGCAACTCTCCTGTCCTGGCCAATTATACATGGCCACAGAAACCTTGTCCCAGAGGCTCTGGCCACCTTCTCAAGGCCATAAATACCCACTTCCCTACCCCACCCCCAATAAATGAACCAGTTCTCTGAAATTGTTCCTGGGTGTGTGTTCTTTGCCTGCACACTTACCGTGCTGACCAAGATCCTGCTTGTATCCACCTGTCACAGCCAAGGTTCCCTCCCTCTAGTCCTGTCCAGTGCACAACAGGCCTGGCTATCCCAAGGGGGAGAGGCAAACAAGGAACAGGAGGTAAACAGGCTTCTATCACCTCCAATCACTTTCTTCACACAAATACTGCCTCTCCTAATCACAATCAAAAATCTCCCAGGGCCAACAAATCTTTAAAATAAACAAACAAACAAAACAAGCAAAGAAAACTCAAACAGGTATGGAGACAGGCTCATCATATAAGAGCACATACTGTTCTTTCAGAGGACTGAGTTTGACTCCCAGCACCCACTTAGTGGCTCACAACCTTCCATAACTACAGTTCCAGAGATCTAGTGTTCTCTGGGGGCACCCAGGCATGCATGTGGTGTACAAACATATATGCATACAAAACAATAATACATATAACACAAAAATAAATATTCTTTTAAGAAAGAAAGTATTCTAAACCAATAATTCACAAAAGAATCTAAAATGGCCAAGAGATACTTGAAGAAATGCTCAACATCCTTAATCATCAGAGAAATGCAACTCAAGACGACTCTGAGATTCCATCTCTCTCTGTCAGATCTGCCCTGATTTCTTTAATCCATTTTTCAACTTAAATATCTGGATGTAAAAAATGATCTCTCTAACTTACTTTATTTTTGAAAAACCAAAATTCCTAAATTACTAGTTGGAAATGAATACATGACACTTCTCAGAAGTTGGAACACTTCTCAGAAATACAAATTGTGATGTGAATGCTCAGCCATTCAGGATGCTGGGTTTTACTGTTTGAATTCTACCTAATTCTACCAGTGAAACACCTTAGGCCGAATTCACTCTATTATTAAGCAAGAATATGAACAGATACTACTTTTCCTGGTGTCTTCATCTAAATGGGAGAAAAAAGATTGAATGACCAGAAAGAAAAACAAATCCACTTGCGAAATAATAGTGCAAGCTAAACTTTGGGGATAGGAGGTGCAATCTGGGAATGTCTGACCTAGGCACAAAAGCAAGTCTCCTCTGCAGAGTCTTCTTTACCTTTAATTGTGAACACATCTTGCTTTATTTTTTTTCTAACAAGAAAGCAAACATGTTAAGTTCATCTTTGAACAAAAATATAAATGAGACAATTTTTAGCCTGTATATTTGTGTTTGTGTATGTGTTCCTTAAGGTCCTGATAAGCCAAACACTGCTTACTTTATCCAGACATTGAAAAGAATGACCTTGTATATAATGTGGTGATGCTTATTATAACATATGTTTACTTGTTATCTGATAGGTCCATCGTAGTTTCTAAAGTTTACAGAAAAGTTTTTAGAACAGCAGACCACATTGCACCCCGTTAATAGGAAGTATCCAAAGATCATTTCAATGCTTTTCAATTTGAGCTTTTTTTAAAAGAAATATTCTAAATAATCTTAATTATCCATTATCCTCCAAACACTTTCTCTAAAAGTAAATAGTTATATAAATAAGACATCAAATTTAGAAATATTCTAGAATTCATGAATACAAAACTGTGTTAAATTTAAATAACACAAAAATATCTCATGAAATTTCCAATTTATAAGAAGTACTACTATTATTGAACATTTTCTTCTGTAAGATTAGATTTCTTGTTTGTTTTGCTTTTTTTTCTATTTTGCCATGAAAACCTAAAACTCCCAGCAATTGTTGTATTTCTACTAAGTAGCCACATACTAATAAATATAAATCTATTCTAAAGACTTCTGATACTTCAAATACCAAAAATAAAATAAAAATGAATTGGAACAGTATATTTCTGAGTGTTTGTTATTCACACGTTGGCAAATCTTTGTTGACTTGCTCAGGAGTCTGAAATTGTAGCATTCAATCTCTTCAAGAACTATAAATAAAAATAACCCAACAGTGATTTTTCTACCAATCAAACATATAATTGATTTTGAAAGCTCTAATATTTCATTTCACATTCATCATGATACTCAATAAATTACAGTTGTTTGGAATAAAATCATATTATAAAGATTTTAATATTGGGAAAGGTAGTTAAATCCTTATTAAATTTACTTTACAGTATTTACATTATAAGCAAATGGAATCTGTAAATTTATAAATGGACACAGTAAAGTTTTCTGAAATATTCTGAAAAAGTCTGAACTTATTACATAGAGAACAGGTAAAAGAAAACTCATATTTTGCCTTATTTGTATATTTTTTGATATTCTGAGAAGAGTGTAATACCATCAAAATATTTTAGTAATACTTGATTTTAAATACTTCAGAGAAAATGAGGGATCCAGGTCTGGTTCATTTGCTGTCTTGATTCTGTGACAACGTGCACAGTTAACCAGGCTCAGAACTGACCTTGGGCTGTGTCTCTGGTGGAGACAACCACAGTTCCTTGCTTAAGGTCTGCTCTGATGCAGAGAGCATTCCTTTATCCTGAAGTTCTAAAAGAGAAGATGGATTTAACTTCACATTGCTTTAATATTTTGATTAAAGTCTTCATCTGTGATTTTACCCCCCCCCAAAAAAAAATCAGGGAGCTTTGCTGAAGAGAAAAACCTCTAACCTAGGATCCGTCTATTATTTAAGCAAGCAATGAACTTGATCAATCACCTGACCATGACCAGCTCAGGGCCTCTTGGACCAGCTAGAACATCATTTCACAGCAGTGAGGCTCCAGGAGATAGGAGAGAGGACATTCCCAGGGTGAAGAAATCTAGTTCAGCATTTTAAAAACAAAATGATGTTTCCTGGTTGCACATCAAAACATCTAGAACAAGCTGGTGTGACTGTTGCTGATTAACCACCCTATGGGAAATCAGATAAAACTTTCTCTTTTCTCTTTTAATAAGGTTTTGTTTTGTTTTTCTTTTAAATAGCCAAAGTAAAAGATCAGGATCACTTTCAAGAAATAATCTTTTAAAAAGTTACATGAATTTAAAAAATAAAATACCCAAAATACATGAACGCACCAATTAAGGGTGTTCCATTGCAGAACCTCCATATACACCCCTTACATAAAAAAGAGGCATCTCTGATTACTGCATGGCTTCTTTATGCTCCATAAAAAGCACTATGTACAATCTGTAAGGGTATTTTAAGCTTTCCTCTGTGCAATTTCATTTAACATTCATATGGCTGGCACCACGTTCCCCATCCCTACCCAGTGACTCCTATAAGGTGCTCTTTCTTTGCATAGGTGCAGGGCACTCAGCTCTTAAACTGGACAGACAGAGATTATGCATACCGCAGGGCTTGTTGACTGATCTCCAAGCTCCACCTCTCAAACAACCAAGTCGACCAGCACAGGTAGACATTACAACAGCTGGAACCCAGTGTAAACCTGGTCCTACTGAATGCAAAGAGTGCTGTACCAAGATGTGTTTTCCTTTGGGCACTCTGTAAGGTGCTGTTTTTTCTCACATCCTCCAGGATTTCCACCACCCACAGCATTGACCTGTGTGAATACGTACAAATGAGTGGAGACAGTAGAACCTGTCAATATGACAGATATGACTGGGAGTGTGGGTCATTTTGAAAGGCATGTTAGGCACATGAGTCAACTGGAAATTTTATTTCTCTAAGAAAGAAACCTACCAGCAGCACACAGGCTCCCCTGATCCTCCTACCTGTAGAAATTCCTCCATGTTTCTCCTGCCTTTTCTGAATTGTGAGTAGCCAAATGGGAATTAGTAAATAAAATGAGGTTAGCGTTTTTAGGTACCAGTTGTCCTGATTACTGTACACCAACAGAGCAAGGAAGTATGGAAAGTACTCCAGACTGACTTGCTTCTGATGGCTGACTTTGACAAGGCCCATTTCCAATGGTGTACATGCTTTAAAGAGTGTACCTGTCACAGGCCCAGGAATCAAAATGGGAATTTTATCTCCTGTCCTGTTTTATAAATAGCTCCTTTTTATCTGAAGACAATCTCGTGTTTTATAACTTTTGTTGTATGGGTCTGAGAATCACAATGGTAATGTGCTATGGTAAACGTAATCTTAATTACAACTTAAATTTCCAAATGAAAGAAATGTACTGCTTGGCTTCTGCAAGAAACATGACACTTCTATAATAAACATTAGTATTTAACTTCTCAAAAAAATACTGTATGATAGTGTCACAGCTTGTGGAGCTTTTCTATTCCTGTTGAAACACTGTTTATCATCCTTTATAGTTACAAAATAGTAATTACTCAGAAAATGCTGCTTGAATTAAACAAAAGCAAATCCTATTCCCCTGCTGCTATTTTAAGTTTCATTCTTGCTCCTGTGTACTGAGTTATTAACTTAGTTTGAGATGCTTGCTCAAGGGTGGATATTACAAATGTATGACTTAATAAGCCACAATGGAGTGTGTTGGTTTCAGTAATGAATTTGTGTATCTTTATCAGTCATAAGATCCTTCTCATTTTTAGTAATGTAGGGTCTTTCAATAGTGTTTTCTGGATAATCTAACATAAAATCTAGTGTTAGGTAATTCACGACATTGTTTTTGACTTGAAATTATGCTCATTCACTACTTGTGTTTTTTTTTTCACAGCATCCTAGTAATCTACGTACTAAATTAATATCATCAAAGGAAAACAGATAAATGATTTCCGTTGAAATGAACACCATTTTCCTCCTACACTACACAGTGGATTGGGCCAGTCACTGGATTAAGTCCTCACAATAATTCCATTAAATAAAATAGTTTCTATTCCTTTTAATGGGTAAATATGCTAATATTTTTAAATTCTTTTTCCCAAATGACGAGGATAATTTCTGTCAGAATTCACATTTGATTCTAAGCCATTTGATTCAGACATCTTGTGTCAATCAACAAATTACATGTTTTAGTCTAAATCATGACAGAGCATGTCAGCCATCTAAATTATTTAGTGAAACAGATATTCTTATCCTCACCAATGTTTGAGTTTAGCATACTTTCTACTTCTAGAAACTCACTACTCACAGCGCAACATATTGAGTAGTCTCTGGACACTCTGTGCCAAAACAGACCCACATTCAACTCATTGTCACTGAAGGTGGCCCTGTGACACCATTCTGAGCTGACATTTTGGGAGCAGGGGATGTGAGGGAAGGAACATTGGTGCTCACTGAGCCTAATGATTGTGCACTTCGTGGTTTTCCTCCATTTCACCACACAATTGATTATATAATTCCCAAGCCTGTGTTATATGTTTACTTTTCCGTATTTCTTTCTGCTCTCTACCTAAAGGCATACTTGTTCAGTTTTGATTAGTATAAGGGAACCTTCTGCTCCCGAACATTGAAGTTATTCTCAGACTTAAACCAAGATGGTGCTTACATCTGATGGAGTGACTCAAGCTTGCACATATGACCTGGATGAGTCCTCTGGATAATGACAATGACTCTATGGTCAATGATCTCTGCTCTACGTTGTATGCTCTTTACAAAACTTATTTAACATATGCTGGATGATTTCACAGCTTTCTATAAAGCACAATTTCTCCTTTATTCAGTTTTGTAGATTAGACTCCAGAATTCTGGGTAAGCAAAGATTTTTTTTCACTTAAGATACTTTAATTATTTATTATTTGTCTGTGTGTGGCTGTGGGTGTGTATGTGAATATGAATGTCAATAATGGTCACAAAAAGACATCAGAATCCCTTGAGAGCTGGATTTATAGGCAACTGAAAGCTACTCAACTTGAGTGCTGGGAATTGAACACGGGTCCTCTGGAAGAGCAACAAGTTCTCTTAACTGATGATCTTTCCATAAACAAATTTATCATTTTAAAGTGACATAAATGAAGAAGAAACACTACTTAAACAACACAAAGGGAACAGTTAATAGTGTTTTTATAAGTGATCTCTCCCACTGTGAAGACTAATTTTTCTCTTCCTGTACTTAGTTTGACCATAATAGCTCTGGCAGCAGGAATGACTAAAGAAATACATAAAGGTGGCAGTGTGAAGATACTAACTGAAGTTAAGGGTTCTACCTGTGGCCACAAGGAAGGCATGGTTATGTCTACATGTCTACATGCATGTGAGACATGAGGTTGGAGATAATATCATTCTTATTTTATCAGCCTTGTCAGAGAAGCATTGAATATGCAGATTCCTCTTCATGTTTGGTCTCTACCTCACCATGATATTTTGATGGTTAAAGCTATGAAATGTGGATTAGTATCAGTGGTCAGGCATTTATTTTGTAGGAAAAAGATCCTGTGCTTAATTCTCAGCACCAAAACAAAACCAAAAAAAAAAATCTACAAACAACAAGCCATGATGTTTAATTTGACAAGAATCGAAGAGACTTTGGCTCCTTTCATCATGATAAAACTCAGACCTGTTCAGTCTTGTAGCATCAAGCACTTCTGGCCTCAGCTGATTTTTCTCACCTGAATTTGGGGCTCCCCAAAAAATATCCTGAGAAACAGTCATATTGTTTCTGTAAATAAGTATAAATAGGTATTGGACATCCATGTTTCCTGACAAGAATCTGTACACATGGCTACAACAAGAAAAAGAGACATGAAGTACATGCATGTATGTATGTGAGTATGTTGTCAGTTGCATGCATTGTCCTAGAAATGAGTAGTCTTCTGCACACTATTGCTGTAGCTTTTGTCCTTTGAGTCAGAGCCTGGACTCGGGGCCAGGCTTTCTTGTTTGAGTCCATTCTGTAGGGCAGATTCAACCCCTTGTTTCCAGGCACTGTCATTGTCAAGATAATCCTGAGAAATATGAGAACACACATATTAAAAACCAGTCTTGACATGTTTGAAACCAACTCAAGGGATATTGTGTAATACTTCATTTTTATGAAGGATGACCAAGATCGTTTTGCATTCATTTCTACTTCCCTTCAACATTTCTCACAGTCTTTCCTCTAGAGCACAAAACATACAGAAGCATATCCCTGCCTCCCTCCTGAAGAGAGTCACTTTTGCCTAGATCTTCAGCTGTTTCTCAGCATGTTTCATCGACAGTCAGTGCAAATTCCTTCGACTTCAAGCTGTTTATGGTGGGTCTTAACTGATGACAATGCATCTCTTAGGAGTCTGTAGTTCATCTAACATAAACGTAGTTCTTGGGGATGAAGAGCCTAAGAAAGTTAGCTGTATTTGTTGCTTCTTTGACTCTAACTTCCCGTTTGTACTTCTTATGGTTTGAGTATAAAATGTGTCTCACAGTTTCACTGCACCTGGTGATGTTGTGGGGGAATCATGGTTCTTTGGGAAATGGGGCCCAGGTGGAAGTAGTAGGTGACTTGGGCTTTTCCTTGGAGATATATTTCGCTCTGACCCATGCATGTATTCCCTTTCCTTCTGTTTCATCTGTGTCAGGAATTGAACAGCCTCTTCCTTCACATGCTCCCACTAACCTCCTAATCTGTCTCTTTGTAACAATGGCAAGGGGAAGGGTTGTAAAGGTGGAAAACAGTGAATGTCAGAACATGAACGAATCTAGATTTTGACTTTAGTTCCCTAGCTGATCATCTTTTAAGTGGGTTTGTTGATGGGCAAATGTGCCTCATGGGTGGATTGTTGGCACTGCAAGTGATTAACTTCCAAATTCTCTTTTAACACCTGAGAAGTGTTAAAAGGGCATGGGATTAAACAATCATGGATGAACCATTTGAAATTTGAGCCAAAAGCAAAATTTAAAACGCAACAAGAAAAACCTACCACTCCTCCTATGAGGCTTTCTGTCAGGAATTTTTGTAAGAGATAATAGGCATAAATAACTAATATGATATTGTACAGAATTAGAAAGTTGTGTCTATGTCATTCTGTGTAATCATCTTCTTTAGTTCTCCAATAACAAAAGGAAAATAAAACTTAGAGGCTGACAATCAAACCCATCAACTCACCTATGGCATTTGGTTGTGTCTTGTAGTTTGTTCTCTTTATAAAACTTATTTTTTATGCCCCCCTCCCCCAGAATTCACTTCTCAGGTGTTAAAAGAGACTTTGGAAGTTAATCACTTGCAGTGTCAACAATCCACCCATGAGACACATTTGCCCATCAACACACCCACTTAAAAGATGATCAGCTAGGGAACTAAAGTCACAATCTAGATTCGTTCATGTACTGACATTCACTGTTTTCCACCTTTACAACCCTTCCCCTTGCCATGGTTACAAAGAGACAGAAGGGCACTTCCAGGGGCAGAAAGTCACCCCTCCCAGAAAGCATTGCTCCTTTCCCAAGGTTATCAACCTGTGAGCTGATAACCTTGCACAAATGTCCCTTAAGACCATTGGAAAACATGGATATTTACATTATGATTCATAACAATAGAAAAAATATAGTTATGAAAATAATTTTATGGTGGTCAGCATAACATAAGGAAAGTTTGAGGCTAAGAACTCAGCTGAAGGTTGAAAACTGAGTAAGCCAACACATGTCTGTTTTATGGTCATTTGTTTGACTTTTTAAAAAATTTCTTCTTCTCTCATATATTACATCCTGGTAGTACTTTTTCCACCCTCAAGTCCTCTCAGTTCCCCTATACACACATCTCTGAACTCCCCCAGATCCACTCCTCTGGCAGGGGTTGGGAAGGAGGAGAGAAAAGAGAATGATGTGGAGCCATCACCTGTTTTAAGAAACTCATGCACTGGGCTTACCTGCTCTGTTTCCCGGTCATGCTGAACTCCACACCAGCACAGAGTTTTGTATTTCTTAGACCAAAAGCAAAATAAATTGCAAACTGGTCTTATTAAAAGTGGATCAATATCTTTGCCTCTTTGCTTGCCTGTTAAGAAAGGAAGAGGGATTAAGTGGCTTCAGCTCTCCAGGCCTTCCATTTCAGTACAGGAATTATCAACCTGAAGATGAGTTACTTTTTAACAGCTTGAAAACAAGCTTGAGGGTGAATCCATAGAACTTGGGAGAATGATGAAAGAAGTGAGAATTAGCAACTATTCACAGTGTTAGGTCAAGAAAGTTTAGGACTATATAGTTAAATTGTGATAAATTTATTTGAAAATGTTACTCTACTAGTAACTTTTGCAGGCCAACTGAAGAAATAACAGGAAGTATAGTTCTTTTTTCTTAGGTACATATTTTTCTAAGTATATTTCTTAATTTTTATCTAAATCATATAATATAATTAGAAGAATCATTCTCAATGCTTCTTTTTCTTTCATTCCAGCATCAACATCTTATTCCTCTAGGATTCTTCCAGATAATCTTGACTTCCTTCACACTTTATTTCTGACTCTCAAAACATAATTGCTTAGAGTTCTTTAAGTCCTACTGAAGACCATGTTGGAGAAAGGTCTTATGCATTGTTTTCAATAACTGATTTCTATGCTCTGAAATCTGGTTACCACCTTTTCTGAGACATTCTCTGATTGGATAATAAAAGTTGCTGATGGCCAGTTAGCTGGGCAAAAAGTATAGGAAGGCAGGACTTCCTGGAAGGAAGGTGGAACTTCCTGGGAGAAAGAAAAGAACTCTGAGAAGAGACAGAGGAAGCTCTCTTTTCACCAGGAGACGTGGAAGAAGACAGACATGAGCTCAGAAGGTACAGAGAGTGATGTGGCTGATAGGAAATAGTTGTTTGGGTTAATTTAGGTAAGCCATTTGAGAGTCTACCCAGCTAAGGCTTAAGTGTTGAAACATTAAAAGGTCTTAGTATATTTATTTTACTGGCATGGAAGTGCCGCCCCAGGCCTCAGGAGACCTAAGTCCAGTAAGGCTTCCTTTCAGGCCCACTGGCCTACTACTACAGGACCAAGTCAGAAGAATATTTACACTAAGATACAAAGGCTGATGAGATCATCATCCCAGAATCTTTGCAAATGCTCTGACCAGGAAGTCTTGCGTAAATATCCCATCCCACAAAGTGCAGGTGAGTATAAAAGCCAATCCATCTAGAGGTTCCTGGAATAAGCAATTAAGTAAGAGTTAAACACATTGATCAGATTCCTTCTATGAGAACCAAATGTTATGTCTAACTAACATATTGTGCCTGTCCGATATTTTGCAGTTCAAATAATGTGTTCCACAATATTACATAAGTCTGTCAAAAGGTGTTTTATGTAATAGAGTTATCATTAAATTGATATTCTCAGTCAGTGCCTTCTACATCCCTGGCACACCTGACATATGTATTGTTGATATGAAACTTTATATTAATGAATAATAATCCAGAAAGAAACTAATCATATGTGATCTTAAAGATGATAGTACAACATTTGTCTTAATGTATGAGAGAGAGGGAGAGAGAAGGGGTGGAGAGAGAGAGGATGGCATGCAAAACCTAAGATTCCTGTAAAGAAGAATGTCAATGTGGTTCTGGATCAAATGATGTAAATCTGAAACAAACCATGACCCAAGTTTCAAACAGAGAAGGTGCCATCCTTAAACAGGCAACTAAATATCAAACAATTTAATAAATAATTTAGATAATACAGACCAGGGTCTAAACTTTGCTAACAAAAAAAGAGAGCCTGATCCTACCCGGAGTTAGTACAGGACACATCCAGACACTCAGCACAAGGGAGATTTCTTATCCCAGAGAGGAAAGCAAGGGGTTGGGGACTGTCTCTGGATTGGACAAAGGCAGACATCAAACAGCAGCAAGCAGCAAGCAGGTTTGTTTGTTTGTCTGTGTGTTTTCAAGAGTCAGTTTTTAAGGAAAAAAAAAAAAAAAGAAGGAGGCTGTGTTAGGATAAATTGATGAATCCTGATTGGCCACATTAGCCAAAAACTACATTTTGATTGTTGAACCTTGGTGCTTTGTCTCGTTAATGAGTCAGTTGCCAAATAAGGAAATGGACCCTGGGGGCTAGCATTAGGAATATAATCTAATGGTTCTTAGCAAGGGAGAGGAAAAGGGGAAAAACAGCAAAACCTGTCGGTGCCATGTTTACTATGGTAGGGCTGACTAGAGCCCTTCAAAAGAGTTGTTTCCTATTATTAAGGTTTTATTTTTTTCTAAAATTTAAAAATAATAAAGCTTTTGGAGATAGTATAGATAATGAAGTGAGGGCAGCAATTCAGTCTCTCAAGCAGGAATTTTAAAATGAAAATGTAACCCAACTTGGGATCTCTGTACTTTTCCTTAATCATAAGTTTATAACATTTTCCACAAGCAAGACCCTGAAGAGCAAGCATTAATGAAAGTATAATGTTTCAGTCTGTGACTATAAAGTGTAAGAAAAATTGTCAAGTAACTGAGTGTTTTATAAAATAATAGAGCTAGACTTGAAGAGGAAACATCACTGCTTTCTTTATTTTATTTTATGTGCACAGATCTTTTGTATGCATTGATGTCTGTGCGCAATGTCACTGTATTGCCCACAGAGGCCAGAAAAAGACACTAGATGACCTGAAGTTATAGACAATTGTGAGCTGCAATGTGGGTACTTGTAATTGAACCTGGTCCTCTGGAGTAGCAGCCAGTGCTGTTAACCACAAAGTCACGTCTCCAGCCACCAATATCTACCTTTACTGTAACCTGGGTGCCCCTTCCTCTGAACAGAAGCAATTTTGTGCCAAGACACTGACCTATAAGAATAAAGCATGACTTATAATCTGTCCCCTTCTCCTCCCTTTTGTGGTCACCCTGCAGAGTACACAAGCATCAAAGTCCTACAATGAAACCTTGAATACAAGATAGGATTATGTCAGAAGTCAGGAGAAAAGTATACTTAGTATTTAGTCTCCCTTCATCACTGCTGTAAAAAAGAATTTTTTATACCCAGGTATGATGATGGGATTATGTCTCAAAATATCTTACCTATTTTTCTGATTGTTTTATACACACACACACACACACACACACACACACACACACACACACACGAGAGAGAGGGAGAGAGAGAGAGAGAGAGAGAGAGAGAGAGAGAGAGAGAGAGAGATCAGCCTAAAGACAGAAGGTGTATCAGTGGCTTGGTGTATTTCTTTGGGAAGAAGGCATTTTGTGGTGGCCTCAGAAGCAAATTGGTGAGTCTGCCAAGTAATCTACAATGGCATGAAATAATACTCCGAGAGGAATCCAGATAACCTACCTGTCATGAAGCTGATGATTATTCCAGCAGCTATGCATCCCAGGCAGCCCACAGCACTGTAGTAAAGGTAGGAGAGTGAGTACCAAGTGTCGGCTAAAACAGGTCTGTGGGGAAGAAAAGCACATGCCATCAACTCTTCATTACTCAGAAATAAGGTGTCAACAGTGAGGGTACACTCACTGTTCACTTTAGGTTCTGGCATCTCTTAAACCATCAGAGTTTAATATTTTGTTATGTGATTCTTTAATAAAAAATAATTAATCATGAGTTAGTTTTGCTTTTCATTATACACAATCTATATCATCCCTGATTTATAAATATAGATATATATGTATGTAAACATAAACAGAGAGGGAAAGAGAGAGATTTTATAATGAGGATCATGTCTTCCATTCCTTTTCAGTTATTTATCACTCAATTTTTCACTAACTCCAAATTTACTGGGGGGAAAATGCGAGAGACACTTGCCTATGTGTATGAACTGACAGAAAATCTCCAAAGGGACTTGTCAGTGTTTCCATGAAATAGGAGCAAAGGATTATAGATTATCCCAAAAGAGTACAACCGTCAGATACTTTACTCTAGGATCATCACCCCAATCTGTACTTCAACCCTCCCTTATACTATTTTTATTCTTGTTTACCTTATTACAGAGGCATAACCATCTTCAGGTCACCATATAAGCTTGCACAGCATTCTTCATTGCTAACTACTTCTAGATAAGTAAGACTAGCTCATCAAATTATCTCTAAGAGAGGTCTCTTCTCTGATTTGCTGACCTGCTTTGGGACTTAGTACAATGTTTAAACTCAACATACCTGTTGGAAATCTGTGGGGTTGCTGTTGTTGGTGGTGCTATTGTTGTTGTTATATTTGATTGGAAACACAGGTCTGTTGATAGTGGTAAAGGTAATGTCTTCGAGTCTGGTGCAGGGTAAATGAAAGCTCCGATGGCTACCCAAAATGACAGTGTGATTCCAGTAACAAGACCTCCTAGTGCACCCTTGATGGAGGAAAACAGAAGATAATAAGACTAGATATTGAAAGATCTCCCATGCTCATGGATAAGTAGGATCAATGTAATAAGAATGGCCATCCTACCAAAAGCAATAAACAGATTCAATGCAATTCCTACCAAAATACCAACAAAATTCTTTACAGACCTGGAAAGAACAATTCTCAGCTTCATATGGAAAAACAAAACACCCAGAATAGTTAAAAAAAAATCCTGTACAATAAAAAAAAAAAAATCTGGAGGTATCACCATCCCAGATTTAAAGCTAAACTATAGAGCAAGAGTAATAATAAAAAAATACCATGGTACCAGCATAGAAACAGACCAGATTTGATCAATGGAATCAAATCAAAGACCTAGAAATAAACCCACCACCTATGGCCACTTAATTTTTTACAAAGAACTAAAACTGTACAATAGAAAAATGAAAACATCTTCAACAAATGATGCCCATCTAACTGGATGTCAACATATAGAAGGATTCAAATAGACTTGTATTTATCACCTTGCACAAAACTTAAGTCTAAGTGGATCAAAGACCTTAACATAAAGCCAGATACACTAAATCTAATAGAAGAGAAACTGGGAAAAAACCTCTAACTGATTGGCACAGGTGACAACTTCCTAAGCAGAACACCAATAACTTAGACTCTAAGACCAACAATCAATAAATGGGACCTTATGAAACTGAAAAGCTTCTGTAAGGCCAAGGACATTGTCACTAGAACAAAATGGGAACCTACAGATTGGGAAAAGATCTTTACCAACCCCACATCTGACAGAGGGCAAATATTCAAAATTTATAAAGAACTCAAGAAATTAAACACCAAGAAAGCAAATAGTCCAATCAAAAAATGGGGAACAGAGCTAAATCAAGAATTTACAAAAGAGGAATCTCTAATGGCCAAGAGACACTTGAAAAAATACAACTTGCATCCTTAATTATCATCAGAGAAATGCAACTCAAGACAAGTCTGACATTCCATCTCATACCTGTCAGAATGGCTAAGATCATAGTCCAAAGTCAGTCCTTCTACCTTGGTCTCCCAAAGCTAGGGTTGCAGGCATGTGTTCCTATGCCTCGTTAATAATATTCTTGACTAATAAATAATCCATTATACTCTCAATGGAGAGATTCTTATATATTTGAGCTGGCCAGCCCCCCTTAGCCAATTTTCTGTATGGCCTATGACATTATTGGCACAGGTTAACAATACATTGGTACCCCTTGAAAACAACAAACAGTGAACAAAGATTTGACTCTGCTCTAGTGTTCCTTTTGGATTTTAAACTGCTGTGTTTTAAGGCTTTGCCTTAGGTGCTAAATCACAATGAAACTGAGGAACTAGTCCCCACTAAACTGTATCACGCATACCTAGTTATAAAGAAAAAAGAATTCTTAAATGTAATTTGGTATCATCATTCATCATTATATGAAGAGAATATGGCGTGCTCTAAACTAACAGAAAGCTAAATAATCTTAAAAACATATCTACAATTTTAATTCCTTTGTGAATTTTGGGGCAAAACTCTAATAGTCAGTTCAGTCCTTAGTTAGGATATAATTATCCTTTTCAGTGGAGTGTTGTCTGTTGTCAGTATAAACTAAGTTCAGTTGCCATTAGAAATAATCATCGTGGAAAAATATACATGTTCCTATTCTGTGATGATTGGATTCATTAAATTGTTATAAATCACTTTTTTAAAAAAACTCAAAAGACAGCACATGCTGGCGAGGTTGTGGAGAAAGGGGAACACTCCTCCTTTGCAGGTGGGAGTGCAAACTTGTGCAACCACTGTGGAAATCAGTCTGGCGATACCTTAGAAAACTTGGAATAACTCTACCTCAAGACCCAGCTATACCAGTGGGCATACATCCAAAAGATTCCTCACTACACCACCAGGACATCTCCTCAGCTATGTTCACAATAGCTTTATTTGTAATAGCTAGAAAGTGGAAACAGCCCAGATGCCTTTTAATGGAAGAATGGACAAAAAATCTGTGGTACATTTACACAATGGAATAAAACTCAGCCATTAGAAACAAGGAAATATTAAAATTACCACCAAATTGATAGAAGTAGAAAAGCTCATCCCGAGTGAGCTATCCCAGACCCAGAAAGATGCACATAGCTTCTATTCACTTATAACTGGATTTTAGCCATGTAGTACAGGATAACTATCCTACAGCCAATAGAACAAAAGGAACAGGAACATAAACCTTGTTACCTGTTAGTGGGACATTTTGCCCTAGTGGAGGTGCCATGTAGGTCTCCCAGTGCAAGAGGAGGCTCTTAACCCTCATATGACTAATGATCTGAGGGGGGCTGATATGTAGGGCACCCCACACCGGAGGAGTGGGATAGATGGGAGAAGAGGAGAAGGTGGGAGGGTGGGACCAGGATGGGTGGAGGGAAGGGACTGTGATGGAAATGTAATTTGAAGTAAAAAATAAACATTAAAAAAAAGATCACTAAACAAAGCTTTTTCTTGCAAGAATATTGGTATGAGGTTTCCTGTACTTTGGAGATACTGGCTGTCCCCCTTGTATTTGGCCACATGCATTGGGAACAGCTCAAACTGCCTCCATTTCAACTCTCAGAAAGCAGATTTATTTACTTATTCATTGACTTATTTGTTTTCAGTGCTAGGTATGGATTCTAGGGCCTTATGCATGCTCAGCCAGTTCTCTACCACCGTATCATAACGCCCCATCCCAATGATGTTATTGTAAGTAAGAATAAGTTGCTTCTTGAATGAATTTTTCTGCCTTTTATTTGTTCTTATTGTTGCTCTTGAAACCTCTGTGTTCAGTAGAAGAGTTTTATAAGCTGTGAAAAGCTTTAGACAATGTAGTCAATTATTATTTACAGATACTATACAGAAAGTCTGGCTGCAATTTCGTCCCACAAATTAGAAGAGTCTTCTGATGCTCAAGTTTCAGGTGTGTTTGTTTGTTTGATTGATTGATTTTAAGTGTATTTTTATTATTCCTGCCATTTAAAGGTTATATTTCTTAATAAACAGCTGAAAATTGGTGAATAATTTATTCTGTAAGGAAACAGAACAAATCCAAAAAAGAGTAGGATTGCTGGAAAAAATCACCTTGCCATTATATAGCTGAGACTTTTGTGGAAGGAAGCAGAAGCAGCTTGTTGAAGCTCTTGTTACGCCCAGAAGGAGTCCTTTGTAAGGGCTCATAATGTTTTCTCCATCATTGTTTGATGAAATTAAACCAACATGTGTAAGTGAATATTTGTGCTTTGTCCTAGACAAGATGTGAATACTTCTGTAAATAGCCAGATACATACTTAAGCTTTGTGATCTACGAATAACGAAGTTATTCATGTTGGCCACTATACCACAAAAGAAACATGGACAATACCAAACCCAAGAGGTTGGTTGTGTTCCAGTGAAACATAATTGATAGATGTTGATATTTGATACTACTAAACTGTGAAATATAATTATCTTGAATTTCATTCTACTTAAAAATGCCCAAACATTCTTAGACTGAGAGTCATACTCCCAAACAGGAAGCCAGCTATGTTTGTACTAAGACAAAATGTCCTGATCCCAATCTAACAGTAAAGGAAAGGTGTGGGTGAACCTAGGTAGCTACCTAAATAGCCATTTCAAGACGGCCTTCTGAAGTCTGAACCTGTTTCTATAGTCCCTAGGAAGACGATTAAGAGTAGTCATGATCAGAAAACAAGAAAATAGATGGCACAATTTCATAATCTTTACTATCTTCTATGTAGAATAATGTGGTTTTCCTGAGTAATTAGAAGTACTAGAGCATACTAACATAGATAATATCTTTTTCATTACTTCTTTTACTTTTGAGATTACAATATCATTCTTTCCCTTTCCTCCAAACCTTCTAATATTCCCCTCCTAAAATTTATGGCCTCTTTTTTATTCATTGCTGCTACATGTGTGTATATATGTACATATATGTGTGTGTGTGTGTGTGTGTGTGTGTGTGTGTGTGTGTGTGTGTAGGAAGGTATATATTTCTAAATATAACTTGCTCAGTGTGTATAATTTTACTTGTATGTATATTTTCTCAGGGTTGACTATTTGATATTGTATAGCTAATTGTTGTGCTGTTCCCTGGGGATAGCTATTTCTCCCACTCTCTTTAGTTGCTTGTATTTCTTTGTGTAGAGTTGAGGATTGTGGTCTTTTCCATGTCCACATTCCCATGTCAATTGCTGTTTTCCTTGTAGTATATATTCTACTAAGAATTCATGTTACTGAATATGTCTTTTAATTGTTTGGGTTTAGTAACTAGATGTTACCTCAAATTATAACCTAATGACATAAACATTTTTTATAAACCCAAATGCCACAGAAGTGATTTTAACAGTGTTCTAAAATTTTCCAAGTGTCCAAATGTTCCCTATACATCAAAACTCACTACCTAATCCTACAGGAACTATCTAGAATAATATCAACAAAAACCAGATAACTGTGTACATATAACTAGATGGACCATCAAGCTCAGAATTTATATATAAATACAGTCAGGCTTTCTAGAGTCTTTACAACTGAGCATGTAAGTATGTAGAGGATAATAAACGTGAATCTTTAACTAGATTGGGAAAATTATATTCTAAAATGGTTTTGAATAGTACTATATTACTTCTCTTAAAAGGTTTTCATCTGACTTATAGCTAGAATACATTCTACCTACATTTACTTGAAGACATGCAATTAGTAAAAGAAGAGCCAGATATAAGAATATGATATAAGAATATGTCTGACTCATTCCTTCTATGTATTAATCATTTAACACACAACTGTTCAAAGTCACTTCTTCCCTAGTTTGCCTTTTGCCTCTAAACACATTTTAGTATAGTCTAATATAGCAGGACTCATATCCTGTTTCATTCTATGCCTCTGTATATGTGTATGTTTGTGAGATATAAATATAAGTAACACAAATTGTGGGGGGGTTGTTTGTTGGTTTATTTGTTTGGCAAAAACAAACAACCTTCCAAGCAGAGTGAAGAGAAAAATATAAAATGAAAGAATCTTATTTGGACTTGGTTTATGAAGAGATATAGAATCCTTACCTTCCAGTTCACAAAAGGAAACACGAGCCCCAAAGTGAATAAACCTAGCATTGGTCCCCCACACATGCCAAGGATGCTGAGGGCAGCCTGTAGGGCAAAACAGAGCAGATCAGCCTAACTATCCCACTGTAACTGTCATTAATTATGTGTTTTCTTTAAGTCAGTTATAAGTTCATTGTCAACCATTGTATTAAAAAAGAAATATATACATACACATGCATACCATTATAAGCACACACACACATAGACTATCCATATGTTTACACACATGAATGTTTGTGTATGTTTAGATTTAGAAAATAACAATTCTGATAACTTGAAATTGTTGGTATCACTTTATCCTGTTATAATGACAAATGGGCTTTTTTCTTTTCACTTGCCTAAATGTGCAAGGTTCTGGCCTAATTTCCAGCACCATAGAAGATGTTTTGTTTGTTTGTTAAGTAATTTGCTAAATCAATATATCTATAACTTATTCTTCATATCCTACATGGCTGATCAGCTGTTTTAACTTGGTTTGAAATTTTCTGTCCTTTAGATAATAATTATCTGGAGCCCAACCACTGTCACCCCCCATACCACTTCTGAGATACTGAAGAATTTATAGAGAGCACTCTGAGGAGGCCCTCAGACACCCATAACCAATCCCTTTCATTCCTTTTTGCATTTATGGGTATTCTATAAGTATCTCTTTGGGAAATTAATAACTTTGAGTTATTAATTTCAATGTCTTTCATCCTTTAAATTACTGAACCAAATAAACTGTCTTAGGGCTTATGGACTACCTATAATAAAAAGCAAGTAAAAACAGATTTTCTGGAATCTCAATAACTATGTCCATGTAAGTATATGGGTAAAATAAGAGAAAAAGTAGCAATTTGGCAAGACTGAGAAAGTGTGCTTTCAGCATGAAGATTGTCTGAGACCTTCCAAGCACTGGAAAATAGGTATGCACAGAAGCATGCTGGTGTCCATAAATTCTCACTATAACCTGCCACATATCACTAGGATTTGATGAAGTTTCTGTTGTTAACGTATATTCATTCAACTTTCACTTTCTTCTTGCTATATAAAAATACAAAAGACCAAAAGATCTTCCCATTTACTCCAACCATAATGTAAGTTCTTTTTCTACAAATATGAGCTGTATTATTATGATTTCTTTTCCAGATTCATTTTCAAATAATCCAGTCCCTATTATCTCTTTGATAAGACAGGGCCATATGAGATTAAGCTTCTTTTCTTCTGTCTGTAGCCATTTAATATTTGTGACATTTCCTTTGCTGGTGGTAGGATTAATTCATCATTGTTATGGCAGCTGCATTTTGAAATTAATCACTAGCTATCATGAGAAAAAGCAAGAAAATACTAAAGACATTTACGCCCCCTTGAATACCAAGGTGAAGGGAGATAGACAAACTTGCAATGTCTTATGCTTCAAAGCAACAGAAAATCAATCCAAGAGTTTCCATTTTAAATACATACATATATATATATATATTTCAATATTTGAATACATATTCAAGTATTCTGTATGTATCTGTAGTCTACAAAAGCAACAGATATGCATTTTCTTTCTTTCTGCAATCATTCAGTATCTTTAATTGGAGGCAAACTTAAAGCTAGTCTAACTGCCTACTTCAATGTCCAGGCCCATTCTGAGCTACTCATTCAAGTAGAAGATAATATATGGGAGTTTGTACTTTAGGGCTGGAGGTGCTTATAGGGCTTGGCAATGACATTCAGCTATGTTGTTTCTTACCTAGCTTAAAATGTCAGAAGATAATCTCACTTATCTGAGATTCCAAAAAAAAGACTCATAAAAGTATTCGAATACTATGATACATATTAGGATTGGCTCTGAAGTGCACACTGCTCTTACTGTGTTTGTCAATGTTGTACCCTGCTAGAAAGCTTTGATTTCTGTGTCATGGCTTCTGAATACTAGAATGCTTAAAATCTAGAGAAGGCTTGCTTTACTTGAAATAAAAAATGTGTCTTGAAATTATTATACCCACTAGCAGAACTCTAAGTAGTCCTGTGGGAAAGAGAACCTTACATGGAAAGATGTCTGTCAGTGTTTTAACTCTCAGGGTCCTTAAAAGGCTTTTGAATTTTAATCATAATGAAGCTTGTCATCATTTCACTAGTTTTAGCATCTTCCTCTTCTGAAAGGAATCAAGCCCAAATTTTATTAATTTTCATTAATTCAGACCTGACATTAGTAAATATCACAACATGGGGCATAAGAAATGGGCAACAGATTAGAAACTGGAGGGGCAAAGAACTACAAATCAGAGGTTTCTCAGGAAGCCCTTCAAGCCCCTCATTAAGGAAAAAGCCTTCCTTCTCTCATCTGACCCCTCTCTGCATCCTCCAGCACACTATTTCAAGTGAAACATCTTTCCTTGCCATTGTATTTCACACAATCTTCAGGATACTGATATACATTTGATTTCATACATTAATGGAATACTATATGTGTGGCATGTTCCACTTAGTACCTGACTGTAGAAATTTTCTCCCTTGAAACATTTCACAGATTGAAACTTTTCAGAATACACTTTGTAAATTCCTACACTAAATACCACAGGACTTGAAAAGCAAACTTCAATTAAAAAAAATACGCCAAACAAAAACAGATTTTTAAAAAATTGATTTGCTTTTATAGTCCTGAAAGTTATGGCCACCAGTTCACCCACAAATAGATGCCATAAGTATGCTGTGGTTTTATGAACAGAAATTAAAACTAGTCCTATCATTCAGAAATGTGAGACATGAGTTTCTGTTGGTCTCCATGTATAAAATGAGAGTCCGATTATTAATTTACTATATTTAAATAGCATAGCTTTGTAGTAAGAAATAACAATTGTCTTTATTTATTCTCACCTCACCTGAAAGACAAGTCAGGGGCTTCCATTGCTAGCCTGCCAGTATCCATGCTATTTGGACTGTGTGTCATATACTTTAACCAATCAAGTCATTTGGGCCAGAATAATCAGCTGAACAAGGACAGAGGGATGACTTAACTTATCCTTTCTTTCCCTCAGTCACTGGGTGTATACCTTCCTCCTCCTGAGACTGCTACACATTAATTATAAATGAGCTTAAAATGCAAAAATCTCTCTTGTAAAAAAAAAAAATCAGAGACTAATAGTTTCACCAAATTTGAAAAGAAGAATTTCTTTTTCTTTTTTAGTAACTACTGATCAACTACAGTGAAAATGAGAAAACAAAAGATCATAAGACATTCAAAGGAAATGTGAACTGAGAAAATAAACCCATTACAAATCATCTTATTACTACTTTCACATTCTGAAAGCAATTTTGGTTGAAATTTGCATGTATGTTTCAAATGAAGCTGATGTCCATAAGTATTAACGTTGGGCCTTGGAGTAATAGGCACAGCATTAGAAAGGATAACAGGGGAAAGTTTGTTCCAAAATGAAATGTCATTTCCTTCTTTCATTACCTGTATAACACTCCCCATGAAGGATGCAACCACGGCCATGGAGGTACACAAAATACCAAACAAGAGACCTGAAAAATAAAAAAACCAGCATATGACACATATACTCAAGGCCATCCTTGAACACCCAGCACTCAGCACTGTGTCCAGCCCAAGTCCTACTGAAGAACTGCAGAAGGAAGACCTTTTGTACACAGCCAGCACAGACTCTACTCAGGACTTTAGCAACCTTCTCTCAGGGCAAATGAACTGGAGTCCAGAATCTAAAGATTTCTCTCTAGCATTCCAGAAGTCATGTGAAACTACATGGATGTGGAAAGAGTCTCCACCCAAATCCAAGCACTAATTCCAGGTCAGCCACTCGCCAGCATTGAGCTGAAGGAGAAGCTATTAGACTCTTTGAAATATGGACAGATCTTCACCTCTATGCAGTGAGTCAGCATTAACACTTTCTACCTCACAGGCTCAGATATCTGAAAGCTTTTCTGGCTTTTCCCTTAGGTGCTTTATTCATAATGTCTTTATGGTCCTTGGAAATTCTATAGCATTATTATAAGTAACAATTGATTTGCTCATATGCTAATATAAGGATTTGTTTTCACATCACCATGAGGAACTTCATGTACCTTTCTTTTCTGATGTCATTGTATTGTTCTAGTGACATGTAAAGATGATTTCTTCTTTTGAAAAATCATTTTTTGCACATTTATATTTTTAAAAATGTTCTAAGAGCATGTTCCTATAATAGCTTATCAACAAAATAAGAAAGAGAAAAATAGAGTCAGAGATAGTAACAAACTATCTCTGTTACTAAATAGTTTTATTCTTAGTGAGTGTGATCACTGCTTTTCATAGTCAACTTGAAAAAAAAATACAATCACTTGGGTAGGGATTTTCAATGAGGGATTGTCTAGATCAAATTGGTCTACGGGGATGTCTGTTGAGGATTATGTTGGTTACTTTTATTAATGTGGGATATCCCCTCCAAACACACATACACACTGTCTGTGAATCCATTCTCTAGATCGGGGATCCCGAATTATATGAAATGGAGAAACTGAGCTGAAAAAAAAAACATGCATAACTCATTTTCTCTGCTCTCTGCTGTGGGGTTAACCAGTTCTTTCAAGTTCTTGCCACTCTGACTTCTTTGTAATGGTGGACAGTTACCTGTGAGCTAAAATGAAGTCTTCCTCTCCTACATTATATTTGTTATGCAGAAAAGGAAATAAAACTGATACATTTAGTGGTTGCACAAGCTTGCACTCCCACCAGCAATGGAGGAGTGTTCCCCTTTTCTCCACAACCTCACCCGCATGTGCTGTCATTTCCGCTTTTGATCTTGGCCATTCTGACATGTGTGAGAAGGAATCTCAGAGTCATCTTGAGTTGCATTTCTCTGATGATTAAGGATGCTGAGCATTTCTTCAAGTGTTTCTCAGCCATTAGGGATTCCTCCTTTGTGAATTCTCTGTTTAGCTCTTTTCCCCATTTTTTGATTGGATTATTTGGTTTCTTGGCATTTAACTTCTTGAGTTCTTTGTAAATTTCGGATATTAGCCCCCTGTCAGATGTGGGGTTGGTGAAGATTTTTCCCAATCTGTAGGTTGCCGTTTAGTTCGAATGACAGTGTCTTTTGCCTTACAGAAGCTTTTCAGTTTCATGAGGTCCCATTTATTGATTGTTGGTGAGCCTGAGCTGTTGGTGTTCTGTTCAGGAAATTGTCCCCTATGCCGATGAGTTCGAGGGTTTTCCCTCGAATTTCTCTTCTAATAGATTTAGTGTGTCCGGCCTTATGTATGGAAATCAGTCTGGTGATATCTTAGAAACCTTGGAATAGCTCTACCTCAAGACCCAGCCATACCACTTCTGGGTATACATCCAAATGACTCCTCACCAAATCACAAGGAAGTTTTTTCATCTATGTTCATAGCAGCCTTATTTGTAATAGCTAGAAACTGGAAACAACCCAGATGCCCCTCAACCGAGGAATGGATTAAGAAACTGTGGTACATCTACACAATGGAATATTACTCAGCCATCAGAAACAATGAAATAATGCAATTTGCAGCCAAATGGATGGAACTAGAGAAGCTCATCCTGAGTGAGCTAACCCAGACTCAGAAGGATGCACATGACATCTACTCACTTATAGTCTGATTTTAACCATATAATGCAGGATAACTCTACTACAACAAATGCACCAAAGGGAACATGGACATAGACTTTTTTTCCTGTCAATTAGACACTTTGACTTAGTGGTGCTGCCTTGTAGGCCCCCAGTGTATGAGGATGCTCTTGGCCCTATATGACTGCTGAAATGGGGCAGAGGACTGTCATGTAGGGACACTCCACTCCAGAAAAGTCAGATGGAAGGGACAGGGGGTAGAGGGTGGGAGGGTGGAACTGGGAGGGGTGGAAAGAAGACACTTCTATGCAGATGTAACCTGAAGTAATAAATAAATATTTTAAAAAGTACTGATGTATCTAAAGATCCAAAACAGGTCCTAAAGTGACTGTTGATGCAATTTTATTACATTTCCACCAAAATTTCGGCACTTTGCCATGCACCAGGGTTATAAAGTTAAACCTATTCTCTGTCCAAAGGGTTCACATTCTGAGATGGGTGTACACTAAAGGAGTCCAAAAGTTTATTGAAAATTAATTTCTCAAGGTGGTGTTTGTGGATTTTGTCAGTGCTATATCAGCTGCAGTAATGAGACAACACCTTTACAGATATACTTCTTCCTCAGTCATCCTTTTCCAGGAATATCTGCTAGTAGTTGGGGGCTTCACTGAACAAACTGCCAATTCACCCTCTGAGACCTCTAATTAATGTAGTGAAAAAGATCCAGAGATCCCATGTGTAGAGAGCTGCGAAGTGCCGCGCCCTAAAGATGGTGCTGGCCTCCGCCTTCCACCAGCCCGACGGTGAGTGCTCTTTTTGATAATAAGTTCATATTTGGCAAAGACTGCTGATCTGGCTTGCTTCCGCATACGTAGACCTCTAAGATAGCACCACTTGGCTTTACTTGACTGGCTGTTTAATTAGTATTTAGCCTGTGGGTTGGGTCTGCCCCATTATTCGGAAGACTGTTTTCAAGGGACCTGAATAAACTGCAGAAGAGCTTTTATGAGTTGCGTCATTCCTTGCTGGACAAGGGGGGACGCGACAAAGTGGTGGCCCGTACGGGGAACCAGAAAAGACTCAGAACTCCTGCAGTCAGGGGAAGCGCTTGGTAAGTTCCTGGGATAAATCAGGACAATAAAGTTTCACGGAAATAGCGAACACAAGATAAAGTTTCGCGGAGATAGCGAACAAAAGATAAAGTTTCGCGGAGATAGTGAACAAGCAGTTAAGTTTTGCAGAAATAGCAAACAAAGGGTTAAGTTACGCAGGCAGTTGCGAACCTAAAGGGTTAAGTTTCGCAGGCAGTTGCAAACCTAAAGGTAAAGTTTCGCAGGAAGTTGTGAACCTAAAGTAAAATTTTTAAACATGGGATTGTCTCAGTCACATCCAATTTTTCTGGCTCTTCAGGAGCTACTTTTAGCTAGAAATTTAAAGATTAAGAAGTCTACCTTAGAGAGATTTCTGAATGAATGCGATTCTGTGGCTCCATGGTTTGCGGTGTCCGGGAATCTTACAGTATCCTGCTGGGACAAATTAGGCAGGGACTTGGATTTTGCTTGGGAGCAGGGGACTCTGAAGCATGGAGTAAGACCGATTTGGAAAATGGTGAGGAGTTGTTTAGAAGATCAGAGGTGTTGTAATGCAATCAAAGAGGGAGAATCAGCTTTGGAACTGCTACAAGGGGAGAGATCTGAGCAGGCAGACAGTGAAAAGGGGAGTAACAAAGGCGAAAAATTTGAGCAGGCAGACAGTGAAAAGGAAGACAAAAAGAAAGTTCCTCTCTATCCCGATCTTAGAAATTTTAGAGATTTTAGAGATTTAGAGGACTCAGAGAGCACAGATTCTGAAGGAGAGCTACACGCTCTAATAGAACAGTTGAAGAGGACTGTTATTAGAAAAAAGGAAAAGAAAAAAGTAAAACAGAAGGGTGTATCGGCAGCAGTCAGTGTGGGAGGAGCTGTTGCCATGGTGTCTGACACGTCAGCGTCAGCGTCAGCAGCAGTCAGAGTGGGTGGAGTTGTCGCTACAGAGCCTTCAGCCAGGCTGGCAGCAGCTGGTGTAAACAAAGCCGTTGCCATGGCGCCTTCAACTCCTCCTCCATATCCAGAAGCCGCTCAGACAGAGCAGCCAATTCAGTCCCTGAAAGTAGGGAGATCTTTCTGCCTGGGGATGTGGACACAAGTAAGAACAGAATAGAACATTATCCCACTGCACTTGCTGCTTTAGCCTTGAATGGTATCCAACAATGCTTGCAGTCTTTTGGAGTTGCTCCTGCCAGTATAATAGTGCCTTATTCCAGTTATCAAATTAAGATTTTGTGTGGCACTGTAGATGACTGGGCAATATTGAAATGTCAGCTTGAAGGGTAGTTTGTGCTTTTTAATGAGCTTCAATAGGTCAGATGATACAAAATGCATTAAATTGTCTCAGCAGTCAGCAGATTTTTTACCACAACTGAGGTTTGGGGGTAGGAGTGGTGGTTTGTTTTCAGGCAATGGTTTTCGTCTTGAAGGATGGTGGCCCACACGAGTCTCTGACCGGAACCCCCCCAAACAGCCACGCTGGGCACCTTTTTGTAAAGGATCCACAGGAGTGGAAAGATATTTTGACAGGCTCTTGGCGGGGGCCTGACCCTGTGCTGACATGGGCGAGAGGGTCTGTTTGTGTTTTTTCTCAGAATCAACAAGATCCAGTGTGGGTGCCTGAACGCCTTGTGAGGAAGATTCGTCATGAAGACTTTCCTAAGGATCCTGGTGATAGTAGCAGTGAGGATGTCAGGAGCGCAGAGCAGTTTGGGTTCAACAAGATCATTTTTCCTTTAGCCCCATGATTAGTAATATAGTGAATAAGTCTTGTACAGGAATGCTTGATATATCTACTAGGGATCCTCAGCAGACTGCCACCAATCCTTTTGATTTGTGGCTTTTGTGTGGAGTAAATGGAAGTTGCATGGACTTGGGACCTGTCATTATGCTTGGAGGAGGAATTTATCAAAGAGGTAATTTTTCCCT
The DNA here is from genome assembly GCA_907164525.1 of Lophiomys imhausi. NCBI lineage: Eukaryota > Metazoa > Chordata > Mammalia > Rodentia > Muridae > Lophiomys > Lophiomys imhausi. Next base: position 3,442,875 of record CAJQZJ010032130.1, read on the forward strand.
AGGGTCTGCTACCAGATTGGATTTCTCTAGTGGTAGTGGCTCTGGTACTTGGAATTCTTTGTTTCATTCTTATCGCAACAAGAGCTTTTCAGCTTCGCCAGTATGTCTCTGGCCTCCTTTTCTGTGGATTGTAAGTAATGGGAGTGCATCCTTAGGTGAAGAAAAGTTAGTATGCACTCCAGGCACATGTTTTTATGCCCTATGCTGGAATGCCACAGCCTTTCCTGTGGCTGTGGTGACTAGAATGCCTCGATATGTGCCAGTTCCTGTAGAGGCTCCTAATACCATGATGCTATTCAGAATTAAAAGAGATTTTGGCATCACTGCAGCTATTGTTACTGCTATCACTGTTGCTGCTGTGGGAGCTACTGCCTCAGCTATCGCCTTGTCTAGTTCTATACAGACTGCCAATGCCCTGAATAACATCTCAGCCACTGTGGCACAGGCATTGGATACTCAGGCCTCTATGAATTCTCATCTCAAAGGAAGTCTTATGATAGTTAATCAACGTATAGATTTAATACAAGAACAGATTGATTCTCTTTGGCAACTAGCACAGTTGGGGTGTGAGTGGAAATTGCAAGGTTTGTGTGTTACTTCCGTACAATATCAAAATTATACAAAAGCTGCTAATTTGTCCAGACAATTGTCAAAGTTCCTCTTACAGGATTGGTTGGCTGAATTTGAAAATTTGATGAGAGAGCTGAGAGCGACAATCATCCACATCAACTCCACTCGGGTGGATCTGAGCCTGGCTACTGGCTTGACTTCTTGGATACAGACGGCTATGGATCATCTAAAGGAGTGGGCGGGTGCAGGCTCTTTGGCGATACTAATGATGCTAGCCTCTCTGGTTTGCCTATGGTGCATCTACAAAATGAGAGCCACACAAAAGCGTAATGCAGCCATGATTATACAAGCCCTTGTCCCCATTGAGGCGGGCCAGTCCCCTCAGGCATGGCTTGCTGCCGTGAAGTAAATCTTCACTAAGCATAGTCCCTGCCCACTGAGGAATTCGTTCCACGGATATTAGGGTCTGGTAAGTCAGTGACGGAGTTGACGGGTAAGTCTCGGCCACCTAAGACAGGGCAGTCCCGAGTGGGGAGGCTGACCCAGAGACGGGTAAGAGTTTGAGCACCGCCCTCCTACAGGCTCAGGCCCACCGTGAGATCCCCAGATAGAGGGATCGCGAAGCCTTTCCAGGGACTTTTACCAACTTTAGAAAAAATAAAAAAGGAGGAACTGTAGAGAACTGCGAAGTGCCGCGCCCTAAAGATGGTGCTGGCCTCCGCCTTCCACCAGCCCGACGGTGAGTGCTCTTTTTGATAATAAGTTCATATTTGGCAAAGACTGCTGATCTGGCTTGCTTCCGCATACGTAGACCTCTAAGATAGCACCACTTGGCTTTACTTGACTGGCTGTTTAATTAGTATTTAGCCTGTGGGTTGGGTCTGCCCCATTATTCGGAAGACTGTTTTCAAGGGACCTGAATAAACTGCAGGAGAAGAGCTTTTATGAGTTGCGTCATTCCTTGCTGGACAAGGGGGGACGCGACACCCATGGAGTGAGCAAATGTGTGATAGCATCCATCTGACCTTGTTTAAGTATAAATAAAGGAAGAAAGTATTATATCATCCCATCATTCATGATTAATTACAAAGGTAAATAAATATCTAATGAATAGTTCTAGAAATAATTCACCAAATAAATAGAAAACTACCATTTAAAAATTGGCAATCTTAATTTACTACAGAGGTTACATAGGATCACTTAAGTAAAGAATATGAATATATAAAAAATAACAAACAGATTTAACTAAAAAGCAAACACACAGGAGCCAATACAAGTAAAATTTTATGAGAATGAAGTCAGACACACCAGCTAATCATCTCAAGTAGATGTAAAACCTTGATAGCTGACAAAGCACTTGTACTGAAGAACAATGAGTACAGGTTCTTAAAATGATTATACAAGATTATTCCTAATTATCTCAAACTGAAGCAGCTCAGGACTGTCCACTAATGAACAGTAGTTGATACCCCAAATCCATGGTTTTATATATCTATATATACCTATATATATTATATTATATTAATTATATTATATATAATTACTATATTCAAACATTTATATATAAATTGTATGTATGTGAAATATAATATATATTTAAATTAGATTTTATAGAGTTGTGATTATTGTATATAATATATAATCAGCAAGTATTCTATGCAATATATATTGTATTTTATATATATATATATATACACATATATATATATGAAATATGTACTGAACATAAATGGATTTTGCAAAGTATGGGTCACTGTGTGTTTCCATTTATATGAAATTCTGGAAAGATAAAATTCTACAGTTGAAAAACAAAATGTGGTTGTTGTTTTCCTCTAAAGGAAGCTGAGAATAGATAACAATGAGAAAAGTCAGGGGAAAAAATTCTAAGTCATTGATCATGATGACATATCTTACTAAGTAATTGGGTTTCATGGGTATGTGCATATGCTGGCTTGTTTTATGTCAACTTGACACAGGTTAGAGAGGAGGAACCCTAAATTAAGAAGCTGCCTTCATAAGATTGGGCTATGGACAAATGATAGGTCACTTTCATATTCAGCAATTAATATGGGAAGGTCCTGACCATTGCATATGGGGCCACACCTGGGCAGGTGGTCCTGAGTTGTGTAAGAAATTAGATTGAGTAAGACACTGGAGCAAGCCAGTAAACAGCACCCCTCCATTGCTCTGCATCAGCTTCTGCCTCCAGTTCCTGACATTTGAGTTCCTGTCCTTACTACCTTCTATGATGAATGATATGCTATATGGAAATGTAAACCAAATAAATCTTTTCCTCTCCAACTTTCTTTGGTAACAGTGTTTCAGCACAGCAATTGTAGCCCTAGCTAGGTCAATGCATTTGTCAAAACTCAACAAGTATGTACTTAAAAGTTTTCCATTACATTATAGGCCCTATTTTATATTAAAAGTCTTGAAACAGATGTTAAATTCTAGCTAAGAAAATGCAAGCTAAAATAATTATGGAAAATGAAATTATGTTTGCAATATGCTTTTAAATTGCATATAATGAATTGACAAAGAGTTGGATGAACATGTAAAAATGTTCAGAAAAACCTAATGAATCATATATTTATATGAGGACATTGACATGTTGCCACATTTTTAAAATAATAAATGTAAGAAACAAAACATAAGACCAAATGTAAAAGTGATTATTGTGAAGAGATTTGTATTTGAGGCTAGCTCAAAGCAATAGTGAAAGAAACATGTATTTCAAGAATGCAGAGGTAAAATCTGTGACAAAAAGAACAAAGAAAAGTATAAGAGAAACAAACATCTAAAACAAGAAGAATAAAGATGTGGATAATAAAACTATTATATACAATAATCACACCTCTATAAAATCCAATTTAAATTATGTAAGTAGTCGAGAGTTGGGTAGATGGCTGAGTATGAACTTTAAACTACAACAACAAAAATGAAACATATAGCAATTTCACATTGATATCAAATAGTTTTGATGTGGTTCATGCCCATACCACTCTGAATTTAAGATCTAATTTGATCTTGGCAGCTAAGCAGGATCAAACCTGGTGAGTACTTGGATAGAAGAAAATGTTATGAGAAAGTCACATCATCCACAATATCAATAAAAAGAAAAAGAATAAGAAAGACTGGAGAGAAAGATATGGCGAAAAGAATAGAAATTTGAAGGAGGCAATTTAAATTTGCAGATGAGGTAGTGCAGAGAAAGCAGCTATAATTAAAAAGAAACCTCAAAGTCTGTTCTGAGAGCAAGACTCTAAATTGCAAAAATGCAAATATCCCTGCAAGTCAAGACCCAGGGGTGAGAATACCATTGCAGAATTTCCACGCTTGCAAACAACTGCACAGGGAAGAGTTTTCCCCAAGATCAATAGCTAAGGCACAGAGAGGACCCCTGGGCTGTGGTCAGCCATAAAAATGAATGAAATTTTGTCTCTTGCTGGGAAATTGATGAAACTGGAGAAAAAAATTTATGTGTAGTGAATGTGTTCAAAATATATGATACTTGAAAGTAAGCCATTCAATAAAATATTGTATAATCATAAAAGTCCTACATTTTCAAAGTACACAATAGAACAATGCACAATGTAGATTGCTGCACAAAAACAACCAGAAACAGGATTACATGGGTATAATTTTACTTACAAACTAAATTATTTTTCTAAATTACCTGTACTGTCTATATTGAACATATATGGTATACAATTATTTGTTCTTTAAAAGCAGCAAATTTGGGGACTGGAGAAAAAATGTTTATTAGTTAAGACCACACTATCCTTGCAGAGAATGTGAGTTCGGTTTCCAGCACCCACATCAAGTAGCTCACAACTGCCTGTAACTCTTGTTCCAAGGGATCTGACACCTACGAGCACTACAGTCAAGTGTACAAACCCATACTCAGACATACACATATACATATAACAAACAAAAATAAAAGTCAAATTGTAAAAACGCAGCAAAGTTTGTGTAGATATAATTCAATGTGGTAACTGCTTCAGTGATTAGAGTATGCAATCTTAATTATTAAACTAAAAAATAAAAAATTATTAAAATTAAAATTCTCAATGAGCATTTTATTCATGCATATATTTCAATTATATTAAACAACCACTTTATCCATTCATATTCTCCTGACTCCTCCTCAGACCTCCCTCCCAACTTCAAGTCTTCTTTATTGTTTTTTTAGTAATCTTCTGAGTCCAATTAGTGCTGCCAACCTACTCATGTATGTGGGGACATTCATTGGTTCATGGTTAACCTAGGAGAAATAATATCTCTAAGGTGAACTGAGTCCCCCTCACCAAACAACCATCAATTGTCAATCGTCTATATCCCACCCTTTCCACCCCTAGCTCAGGAAATATCTCGATGAGGGGGCAGAAATATTATAAGAATCAGAGGTTGGAGAGCACGAGAGCAAAACAGTGTCATGTGACCATGACAGAACTCTGCACCCATGAACTCTGAGCAACTGTAGTTGCTCTCCATATGCTAAAGCCAGTCAACATTCCGGCATGGATGTATGAGGAACAAACAAACCCACACCTCTAGCTGAGGAGATAACATGCAACTTCTGGTTCAACAAGAAACACCCTTTCCCTGAAAGTACATTAATTGGAGTTTGGTTTCAAGAGATAATTATTAGATAAATTGGTGAGTCATACTGAGCAGAATATCTCCTCGTGTAAACCGAATGGTAGGATCAACTCAGCATTATCAAGAGACATTTATGTGAAGAGGTTAGAAAATGAGATAGCAGAAGAGTAAGAACAGAGCAAGATGAGCTAGCTACTCACTCCTTCCTGGTACCCTTCTGGTAAGGACTTTGGAAGCTTGAGATTCTACAAGTTTGCGTCTCGGCATACGTTTATATCTACTCATGAATCCTGAACAGTGCATGCAAGTTTCTGATACTTTGACCTCCTAGATTTTATAATATGAAGTATAATATTTCCACCAGTTATACGTACATAAGCCTTTACTGATCCATGTACTCAGCTTGTCGGAGAGATGTGGAAACCAGCTCTTGACAAAATCCTCAAAGGTCACTGTTGCTAAGGCATTGATGCTGGCAGCCACTGTGCTACAGAAAGAAAAACAAAAACAAAACAAAACAAACAAGAAAATGGTATGAACTAAAAAGAATGAGATATATGTCAACCTTATTATCCGGGAGAAGCAGGCAACACAATCTTGTGAAATACAGATATCGACATATGTGCACATTCTAGAACCCAGTGAACTACACTGGCCTATTTACTCATCCTTCAAACCTTTATCTATGCAAATACTTTCTGGGAGAAGCTAAGTTTTCCTTTCATAATTCCTATTAATTTCCCTTGACAATATGGTAACAAACGACAAGCAATAGTGGAGGAATTTTTCACCCGTATACCAATGTTTGGGCATATGTATACGAAGGGGAGTATCCCTCTAGGCTCAATTGGAAGCAGCATAGTGACTATTCTAACCCAAAAGTAAGTGCAGTTTGCCATTAATTAACAACTTATTTATCTGTGTATTTGTTTATTCATGCATGAGTGTTCAAAGTCATAATCCTTGCAGTCTATCTTAGAACACAGAAATCCAATAACCAATTTAGCAATTTATGACAGTTGTGAAATTATAATGAAATACAGTTATAAGGTGCCCTGAAACTGATAGAAGATGGTCCTTTAAATGTTCTAGGTCTAAGAAGATGTTTTTAAGTTGGTAATGCAAGTTAGGATGGAAACTGAGTCAGGTATAGAACTTTAAACTCTTTGAGATAGATAAATAATTGAATATTAATATCAGTTGCCCAATGTATATTGAGTGGACATTGGGAGTGTTTGTTATACTTTATAATTTTCATAATTGTGGCCTAATTATTTTTGTTTTGTATTGTATTTATTGTTATAAGAAAAAGAGCCGTTTATTGGCCTAAAAGGAGGAGCTGTTTGGGGGAAAAAGGTATACCTTAAATTAAAAAAAAAAAAGCAGATAGGAGGGTGGGGGGGGGAAGGGGTGGGGGGGGGGAACCGGGAGGAGGAGGGGGGAGGGGATTATGATTGAGATGGAACTTGAAGAAATAAATAAATGTAAAAAAAATGATGGTTAAGACAAGCATGGAAAAGATTCATGAAAAGTAGTTGAAAGCTGTTGGAGAATAAGGGGAAATCACAAGCATACACTTGTGCAAAGGTGATTATTGCCTTCTACAGCCTGAAGCTTCCAGAGCGTCTGGCATATAATCAATGAATCAGAAAGAAGAGAGAGCCTGGGAAGGAACAAAGACCATACCAGCTAACAGTGATGTTGCTCTCTCTCTCTCTGATTTCACGGAATTGAGTCTTGTTGAAGTATCAGAAAGTTGGTGTTTTCTTTGCAAAATAGCATGAAAGCTTATTTAAATTCCTCACATAGAGCAAGAATAATTAGTTTGTTCAATATATAACTGAATTAAATTTAAAATGTGAAAAATTACCGCCCAAGAAGGGTTCCTTCCAAAGATGATGATAAAATAATGATTTGCACTTCAGTTATTTGTCACTGCTCACAAACCATGGTTATAAAAGGAGACAAAGGAATATAATTATTAGAAAAGAAGAAAACTTCAAAAATATTTGTGATTTTAATAATTTGAGGGAAAATATCCCAGAAAATCAAATAGAAATAACTGAGATAAAAACCACAATGTACAGAAAATTGTGTTTAAAAAAACCCCTAATAACCAGCTTCTAATACATACAAAATTATATGTTATATTCATTAAAAGCACTGACATCATTATAGCTATAGACCAACAGATGAGAAAAATACAAAGGAGAGGTTATAAATATTTGAAATGTATAGAAGAATTAGGATGAAATAAAAGTAATATTTGAAGTCATTGGTGAAAAAATGACTCATTTATTAAAAAGTAAGACAAATGACTGATAATTTTGAGGGGAAATATATTACTTTTTCTACTCTATTTTTATGTCACATATATAAGGTAGATGATTTAATAATTTTAATAGTTAATAAAATTATAAATATATTAAGTATCATTCATCATCATAGAATAAATTTCCTTACTGGATATATTGTGAACAAAAAAGATAATATCAAATATGATTTATAATGTCAATATCTCAAAGATTGCTTGGCAACTGGGCAGCATGCTGCAGAGGGTCAAGTTGCTGGAAGCAATCCTTTATAGGAAAATGCAATGGGGTATATAATACATATTGAAGTTGCAATAGAGATCCAATGATGATAGAAAGGCCAGCAACATACGTTGGTCATTAGAATAAGCTACAATCAACTGGAAAAGCCAGCTTGAGGTTATTGACCATGTGAGCTACAACAGCAAGGACACAAGTCAGAATTGCTCAAACCTTAGGAAACCCATTTTTCAGTAAAATGCTCCCCGGATATCAGACATGGAACATTACGATTTAATGTCTGCAGTGCTGGGTCATGATCTTGTCTTTGGCTCATCACATTTTTGTGTGTCTCACCAGAGTTTGAAAGCATGGAAATTTTTTTTTCAGGTACTTACAGTTGAGTTTGTCTTGACTGTTGTGGGGAGAGTAGGTTTTTGGTCAATGATGGAACAGTGAAAACATTTGGGTCCTTTGTGATAGAGTGAATATAGACAAAGTTGAAACCATAAGCAGAATGTTTTAAAATCGAGGTAAAAAATGCACTTGCATTCATCCTGCCTCCACACTTTACTCCCCACAAGGAAGTTGTCTCCTCATCTTTATCAAATCTCAGTTTCCTTATCTGCAAACTCATGAGAGCGTGAGTAAAGCTTGTCCCCCACATGCTGTGTGATACCAACGATCAAATGGAAATGCAACATTGCAGTGGGCCAGCTGGCACTCAGCAAGTGCTCAGTAAACGGTCATAACCACCATCTTTCCAGACAGTTCATCACCACACCACCACCATCATCCTCTTCAACTTGTCAACATACTAACCTCAGAGTTCCACTAAAGGCACAAGCCACAAAAAGTCCTGGCAGCCCTGGCATAGTGGCAAAAATCTCCATGACAAAATACGGCATCAGCTAAAAAATAAAATAAAATAAAGCAGAGATGGAGGGAGGAGAGAAAGGGGTGTGTTAATAGTTATCTCGGCAATATCTGAAATGTTGGAGTACAGATTCCAGCAAAATGATGAGAAATTTATTTCCTGGTATCATCAATGTTGAATTTTTCTTGTCGGTTTTCTATGAATTTGGAACTAAGCTCTAAAACCCAATGTTAACATATGCCTTATACCAGAGAATATAGGTATAAGCCAGCTCGTGGGAAAGGGAACTGTAAGTGACAGAGTGGGACAACTGAATACATGTGGAGAGAAAACTGGAGTGAATGCTTCTCGTGCGTATAAGGTCTTAAGTTTTCAAAACCACATTTAGTGTTCTACACTTTCATAATATGTTTGTGCTATGCTAGGAACATGTGATATTATGCACTATGGGAATAAGAATTGTTTGGTCAATTTTATTATTTAATGTTATTGTTACCTTGTTTAATTTTGTGGTTATCTTGTTTAATTCCAAACATGGTCTCATATAGCCTATGGTATCCTCTCAAATTCATTATGTAACCAATGCTAGCTTTTAACTCCTGCTCCTTCTGGCTTCATTTTTAAATACTGTAATTCTAAGTACAACTCCATGCTCAAGTTTGCTCAATTTTCAATTAAAGTGCCATTAATAAATCTGAAACTACATAGAAAAGGAGTATAAAGTATCATCAAGAGCTAAACCCATGGCTTCAAGCTTCTTTCTATTTATCCTTAGCCTGTCTTCAGACTTTGGCCTCATGAACAATCTAGAAGCATCTTTTTTCTGGAGGCCCACTTCTACATATTAGGATGCACCGTGTGTTATGTCACCCAGGAGTTTAGGTAAGAAGTCAGAGTCTTGTGCTTTGCCAGTTGGTGAAGGTCCAGGCAGAATAAAGATAGCCCCACTACTGCACAGTGTATTTTGGACATTCTGCTGTAAAACCAAGAAAGCACATACCTGGTCTGGTGCCAAAATAGCGCCAGAAGTCCAAGGGTCACAGTCTTTGAAGTAGGCATACATGATCAAGCCAGAAAAGACAGCACACAGCCCAATCATCCAGAGACCCAACAAGTTAAAGTACAAGGCACTAGAAGAGAGGACACAGGCCAATTGGGAAGCTGTACATCACACTGTGGCAGGGTAAGTTCATGACCAAAGACTGAAGGTCACATTTCAAGAGGACTCATTCCCTATCTTTTAAGAAGCATTGCACTTTATAATTTCACATTAAAGGAGTCATCGCCCTTTTAAAGATAATTATGAAATTTGAATAAATTAAGATTTTATACGGATTTTCCTTGAAAATAAGTTTCCCAAAAAAATTGCAATTTGTGTGGTATATGACTTATTTTGTTGTATAAATTTCACATACTGATTATTCTTATTATATAACTTTAAGTTATTTCTCCCCTACTCAATTAATGGAACTGTCAAAAAAAAAAGCTAACTTTTCTTCCAGGGAGGTAGAAATGAGATAGGATATAAAGATGCAAGTATTGGTTACAGTTGTTTTGGAGGTGAGAGCAGATGAAGAAAGTTAAAGTCAAGTACTTTACAGACAATAGGAAAAATAAAACAAGACCATTTTAAACATTAATTGCCAAATTTAATTTGGCAATTAATGCCCTGTACGTAACTGCTTTCATACAGCCATTTGATGGTCAAGACTTCCCTCATATTCCTAATCACAGGGAAGACTAGAAAGTAGGCAGGTCTTCCATTGTGCTGATATATATATTTTTAAATCTCATTGTAGTGAGCCTCAGACTGACCATTTTTTTAATCCAGTCAGGGTTTGAAGATGATTTCACATTTAAATGTAAGAATATACATTTCTTTCATGACAACCATGATGTGATGCTTTGAGATACATAGAAATTTGTATGTACATGTGTATGCGTGCTCACATCTACACACTCTTACAATATGTGAGTGTCTGTATGTTTCTGCATATACACAGGAGAATGGCCTTCCTTAAATATTATATTGTTTGAAAAATGACAAAATTTAACCATCACAATATGTTATTCTTGATGTCTTAAGCAAAAAATATGATGAGAAAGATATAGTTCCTAACTTTTATTTGCTAATTTATTAGGAGACAGAAATTCAGCATATCACAAGAGAAAGTAATTTGGCATGTCTGGATGGACACATGGCAAATTCCAATTGTACTAACAAGTGAGAAGGCTGAGTAGAAAGGATTCTTGTACCTAGAAGCTTGAGGTTTTCTTGGAATAAATGGAGATACTATTTCAAAACTAGATAAGTGTATTTTAAAAGGAAGAAAGTTATTATTTATTTCACCAAAAGACAATTCCTTTATAGATACATGTTGCTTCTAGTTTATCTAAAACTGATATTTATTTTAATTTGAATTTTAACTGAATTTTGCCATCTAAACCACATGTATTTTAAGCATTTCAGCTATTTGATAAATTGGTGGTCACGTGTGTGGAAGATTTATTTAATGTGATTTACTGTAATGGGATTTTCATGTATCAAACATGGCTTGGTAGAATGCTAGATGATGTATCTGCTTTCTTCATTTTGAATTATAAAATATACATACAATGACATGGTAATTCACACTCTGGAATTCAACTTACAAATGATTGAATTATTTCAAGATAATTCTCTGTCAGATAGAGGGAAAGTAAGAAATTTTACATTTTACATATTTTAAATTGTGTGAAGTAGTCATAGTGACTAGACTGGGGCCAGGACCCTTGAGGAACATCTCTGGGGTTGTAATGCCAGTTTGGGTGACATTTGGGGATTTCTGATGTTTATAAAATAATAGAGAAATGCCTCTGGTTTCTCTCTAGAGAGTGAGCTGTTCTAGAACTTTTGGTGGAACCCAGACAATGTAACTATGCCTATTCTATATCCTGCAGTAAGCTATCCTTGTGAGAAGTGCAGCAGCCACAGACACATTGCCTTACATTTTATACTTCCTAAATCTCTCCTTAGAAATGCCAAGGTTAGCTACATCTGTTAAAGGGAATTGAAGAGGAGAGCAGACCTGAAGAACCCTGAAACAGAGAGATAGAAGTAGAGGGAACATAAACTTAGGTTGGTTTGCAAATGAAAAGTGAAACTTGATTTTTTCCATTTTTCTAAGTGTCCACATTTAGGGAAATTGAAGCATAAGGTAAACCTATGAGAAGACTTCAAACAACTCAAAGAACTAGGGTTTCTCATAAGGATGAGCAGTGTAAGCAATAGTGTGTATTCTCTGCTTTACTTCTGTGTTCATACTGTAAAAGCCTCATGCTGGTGTTCCCTCATTGATGCCATAGGCAATATTCAAATGGAAGCTGCCTGGTTTATCAGTCAACATTTTTTCAAATTAATTATCAAAATGTTTCTCAATTCATCTCCTAACATAAAAAAGTTAGCTACTGCCGAAGATAGCTCACAATGAATAAAAAATGACCAGGGCCATCTATAAGCAAGAAACATGTGGTTTGTACCTCATCCCTACTTACTTAATCTAACCTACCTATTTCTCAGTAAATGAAGATGGAAATTAAGAGAAAATCCAAGCATAATATGCTAAAGTGTAAATAGTCATGTTTGACTGAAATAGTTGTTGAAAGGGCTGTATAAGTATACTTATTACATGAACATGCAGGCCTGTATTTGGATTCTAACACACACGTGAAAACAAGGCATGGCTGTACCTTCACCAGGATGTGAACAACAGAGAGAAAAAGAAGATTACTGGGCTGTCAATCTAACTCCAGATCCAGGGAAACATCCTGTCTCAAAGCAATGAGACCTGGAATGGCCTGATGCCTTTAACCCAACTCTCAGGAGGCAGAAGTAAGTATATCTGTGAGTTTGAGACCAACTTGGTCTACATAGTGAGCTTTAGGACACCTAGAGCTATGTATACAAGCTCCAACTCAAGTAAATAAATAAACTAAGAAACAATAAAAAAAAACTGAGATGGAGAAACACAAAGCAAGACATTCAATATCCTCCTCTAGCTCCCACAGGTATACACTTACCCCAAACCCCAACACATATTTCTATATATACAGCTCACACCTATATATACACACACACTCAAACACACATACAAATGTATACAAAGACTTTGAGCAGGTTGAATAAATCTCTTCTTTTGTCTCATTCACATGCACACATACTCATGTAATAACTCACCAATGTGAAAGATAACATAGAATTTTTTTCTTAATCAACAACTTACAGCTTAGCATGCTTTTCTGTTTTGCAAGAGATGCACCTCTGGATGGTTGATTGATTAACTCCATAGATTCCAAGCCATGTGAAAGTTCCTCCTACTGTAATTGTCCAAAAAGTGTGCCTTCTGAGAGGATCTGCATCAAAGCTGTGATGCAGAAAGAAGGAAGTAACAGATATTTTCTTTATTCCAAGCTGTTATCACTTTATGAGGTTATGTAACTAGTTTTAATAAAGCATGAAAAAATAGGATTGGACGTACTCAACTATGTATAGCCGGGATCCATTTCTTGCTTTTTCTAATACATTGTGGAAACCACCAGCATGATTTGATCCTTGAATGAGAACTGTTAAGAAGCCAACAACCATGACAACCATCTGAAATGCATCTGTCCACACTACTGCTTTTAAACCTCCCTGAAATGGGAAGAATGGTATGAGTTATTGAAAATGAGGTCTGAAACCCCTTCCAACTCCAGACCATCACCCCACTACTGAATCATGCAAAAACTCATTCTAAGCTGTAACTGAACATATTTAAATGCAAAATTCTGGTGTTTTTATGGTGTTAAAATGGTAAGTGAAGAAGATAGAAGTAATTCCGTTGAGTGTGTAAGTTACTGGTAGAATTGGAAATTGAAAAAAATATAAACCTTTACTTCAAAATGTGGGAAGAGTAATGAAAGGCTAGTTACTTTTGAGAAGTATAGTCAAGTCATAACCTAGTCCAAGGAAGCAACAGTTAAGATAAATTCTAAAGAATGAATAAAAATATATGAGATTCAACAAACAAGTTAGAATCTGTTGAAAGGGTATGGAGGAAAAAGAAGAGTAGATCTCTGAGGAAATGATAGAAGCCTGGGAGATACTGTAGAAAGGGTGGATAGACCAAAAGGCAAGGGAATGAATTTTCCGGAAGTCAGGACAGATTTAGACAAGACCATTTAAATCATTCCCCAATGGCAAAGATGAGATTTGTTTCACAGTAGCCACTGGTTAGCTACTGTGAGTTGCAAGGCTGAAGTAGAATAGAAAGTTCCAAGCTGTTCTTGATGCCCAATATGATCAATGGTTTGAAGCAAGGGAAAGAAGGAAACAGGTCCATGACTTGGAGAGATAGTCAAGAGATATGATCCTTGTAGTGCATTAAATACAGATAAGGAGGAAATGAAGGAATTGAGTGTAATCACACAGGTTCAGGTGGACAGCTTTGGACTCTTTATGTAACTAGTTGCAGCACATTTTGGAAAATGAGAGACAAAGAAAGAGAGAGAGAAAGAGAGAGAGAGAGAGATATCCAGGGAGACAGAGAAGCAGAGACAGTCACACACAGAGAAGAAATACAAAGGAATAAATATAAATTTCTACATAAGAATGAGTTTTAACAGTAACATGGTGGTTAGACAGACAGACAAATAACACCAGAGTTTCAGGAAGATTAATCTAATACCTAAGTTTAGCATAGTCATTAGGGAAGAAAATAAAGCAGTGATTATACCAAACTTGCTTTCCATTTTATAAGAGGGGCAAGAGAAAACTACCTGTGTTCCTCCCCAAGGATCCTGAACTAACTGAGACTAGGGTTGGGTCTTTTTCTTCTAATTTTGCAAAGTTCCATAAATTATTCTAATGGAGAATTCTTGCTGAAAACATGTGGGTAGAAAAGAGGAAGGAAAATGAGAGCTTGCTGTAGGAATCTATGGCTTGCGTCCCCTAGGATCATAATGAACATGGCAAAGGCAATTAGGGAAATATTAAATGAAGTGGCATATAAAAGATGTTTTGCAAGTGAATAAGTGCCAGTAAAATGGAATGAAGAGATATTTTTAACACTGAAAAATAGAATTATCATCCCTTTACTCCTCCAGAGTGTCAGTAACTTCTATGAAAAGTTGGCAGTTTTCTTTAGCTTAAGAGAAAAGAAGACACTGAAGCTGCCCATCATTTATTTGGTAATTAAAATTAAAACGCAATTTAAAAATAAACATTGTAAACTCTGCTAAAAGCATTGTATTTATATATAGTTTTTCAAATTATGTTCTGAAGAACAATAAATATTCCCTGTCCACATATACACCTCTTATATAGCATTATCTTGATTTTCTTTAAAGATGTTTAAACACACCAGGCATGGTGGCACATGGTTTCAATCCAGCACTTGGGAGGCAGAGGCAGGCAGATCTCTGTGAGTTCAAGTCCAACCTGGTCTACATTGTGAGATCCAGGACACCCATAGCAAATAATAAAACCCTGTCTCCAAAACTAAAAAAAAAATAATAAAAAATAAACAAAGAGATTTTAAATCTTTTTGATTAAAACTTCAGTTTTTAAGTACTATGAAGACCAAATATCAAAATCTTTAATTTTCCAAGAGTACTTATTATTAGTTGTATATGATTCTGCACATACCTGAACATCAGCTGATCATCCTAGAGTATAGACTTTCATATGCCCTTCTAAAGTCAAATAATCACCGTGAGGTCTTACCTGATTGCAATATTGTAATAACTATAAAGTCTTACCTGACTCTTTGGTGTGGTAAAAAAAAAAAAACACCCTCTCTCTCTCCCTTTCTCCCCACCTCTCTCCCTCTCTCCCACTCCTTCTCTTTATACTCTCTCCCCCTTCTCACTATATTTAATCACTCTATTCACCCTACTAAATTGCAAATAACCTGGAATATAAGGAATCACTTTTAAAAATATCTTCCACTGATTATTTGCCAAGTGTGGTGTACCCACAAGATCATAGAGTGAAGAAAGTACAACATGAAAGTCATTGTTGGATAACTAAGTTGTCATTTTGGTAAGACACTGTCACTCTCACTTGGACCAAAAGAGAAGAGATGGAATAGAGAGAGGTCTAGTGAGCTAAGGTTGGGTGAGGGTCTTGGATACAACTAATGAGAGAGTTTCACTTCCACACTTACAAACTGGTTTTCCTGCAAATGGTCAAAAGCAAGAATTTGATCTTTCTGTCAACATGAATAAATTGTGGTTTTAGGCATACACATTGTGCAAGAAAGACTGGAGGCACAGAGCTAGTTAAAACATATGAACTTTTGTTCTTATTTTTATTGTAATTTTTAAAATATACAGACATATGTCTATTTATTTTTGACTGTCTATTCATCTTGTTTTGTTAATATTTGTTTTCCTATTCTCTTGCTTAGATACATTGATAATTTATTTAATCTCCACTTTTTCATTTTGACATTTTTATTAAATAGATTTTCTTAAAATTTTCCCATGCATTCATAAAGTCAAATTTTAAGCAATTCAATAGTGTCCCAAATTCAAGATTTTTAAAAGCTTTAAATCTGATTGCTGTCTTTTTAATTCACATGTTATTGGTTCATAATTTGGAGGGTCTTGTTCTTCTTAAGCTCATAACTATATATAAAACAACTATCATGTTGTTGGTATTGTTATATATTACAAATAATAATAAAGAAAATTTAATAATGTTACTTATAAATCACATTAAAATAATAATTATCAAATGCTTTTGTAAAGTATTGTTCCATAATTCAGAATCCTACAGAATTTAGAATGTTTATATAGATTTTGTCATAGAGTTGCAAATAACACCAAAGTAGAAAATCTGAGATACTCTAAAGTCTAAAGCGTATTGAGCATCCTAGCCACTCACAATAAGTATCAGATTGGTGATATTTTGGACTTTTTGATTATGGACACCCAACCTGCATTTTCTTTCATACTATCAGCTATACTACCTAAGCCAGTCAGGTTTTCCCCTACACTTCATGGTATTTCCTTTAGATTAATCCTAGTGGATGATTTGTTAATTGTAAATATTCAGATTAACTAATACTCAGTACCTCATAGATAGCTTAGTTGGGATCCTATCTGTAATTTAAGAGTCCTTTTACCTCAATCATTGAACATACCATTCCACTGTTTCTAGCTTCAACAAGTAAAGAAAATTGCTAGAAAATCTGCCAGATGAGTTCCTCCATAGGCTCTTTCTACATCATTGGTTCTATTTTAGGTCTTCCATATGTATACAGTTCAGTGGTTTCACTAATGTGTCTAGAGATAGACTTTTTTTTCACCTTTAAAGATGGTACTTCCTGAACTTGTAGATTCCTATTTTTTTTTAAATTAGTTCTAAGATACTGCATGATATCTACTTGTAAATATTGTCTGTAAAAGTCACTTTTCCTCAGATAAAGTGATGAGATGAAAGCCATACCCAAGCTGTTCGAATATACAGCTTGGGCTGGGCCCAGAACCAACTTTCTTTGTCTCTCTCTCTCTCTCTCTCTCTCTCTCTCTCTCTCTCTCTCTCCTTCCTTCCTTCTTTTCCTTTTTTTTTTTTTTTTGGTTTTTTAAAGACAGAGTTTCTCTGTGTAGCCCTGGCTATCTTGGAACTCACTCTGTAGACCAGGTTGTTATTGAAATCACAGAAATTCGCCTCTGCCTCCCAAGTGCTGGGATTAAAGGTGTGCACCACCACACCGGACCCAGAATGTTTCTTTTTCTCTTCTACTATCCTTAGGCCTAGGCTTAGAAACTTCTAGCCTCTGTACACTCTGACCTTCCAAGCTCATTGGTTCAACCCAGCTCCTCTCGGCTTCTGCCTGAATTGTTCTGCTTGGCCTTCTTACTGACTTTGAAAATCTGAACAAATTTTCTGTCTCCTCCTCATTCTCTGGATCATTCTGTCTTCACCTGTGTATATCCTATCTCTGTAAAACTGTCCCAGGAAAACTGCAACACACACACACACACACACACACACACACACACACATACACACACACACACACTTTCTCTTTATCTCTGCTCTTGAATTGCCTTTCTTTCCTGTGCTTTTCTTGTGTGATTTGGGCATATCCTGTCTCTGACTCATTCAGTCAAATCTTTCTCTGATTCATTACTTTGGCATCTGCCTCACGATTAGATGTCACTTTCAAACATGGCTGTTTCCTAGACACCAATTAAACATAAATTTTGTCACCAATGTATCTTCATTAATTTGTTTCATTCATCATCTTTCTGAAACATTCTTTCATTTCTTCAGATGTGTATTCCAAGATGACAATCATCTCTTCATATTTATCCCATTTATTGTAATAGTTGTAATCTGTAATAGTCATGAATCATGACTATTCATGATACACATTATTGAACTAGTTCATGCATATCTGTCCTTTATACAACATCTTACAATTTATTAAGTAGTATTCCTGACAGTCTAATGCTTGTATGAGGTTTTATTATTTCTCACTCATAGTATTTTATTATATTCTGTTTCTTTTTTTTTAAAGATTTATTTTATTTATTTTATGCATATGAGTGCTCTATCTGCATGTACACCTGCATTCCAGAAGAGGGCACCAGATCACATTGTGGATGGTTGTGAGCCACCATGTGGTTGCTAGGAATTGAACTCAGGACCTTTGGAAGAGCACTAGGCAGTGCTCTTAACCGCTGAGCCATCTCTCCAGCCCCTATATTCTGTTTCTTATGATATAGCATTTTAGAATTCTAATTGAGTTATTTTATAGAGCTAAGCTCGATTCATTCTCCAGAGAAGATATGTACTTTTTTACGTTTCATGAATCAAAGTGAGTTTTTAAACTCAAGTCTCTTCAGATCCTTCAAATGTCCAAACTTAGAATGAAAGTAGAAAATTCAGCTATATCCACAGGATCCCAAAGCTCACTAAACAATAAGGACACATTTATGAGTTTGCCCTTAGAGGCATCTGCTCTTTCTTATGCAAACACTACTTAACACAGTCCAAATAATAGTACTGATGATCACATATTGTTGAGGCCTACATTAGTCTTTAGCATAAATATAGCCATCTTGTTTTTAGTCTCCATTTTGATCATGGGGAGAAAACTTGGAATAGCTCTACCTCAAGAAACACCCATACCATTCCTGGGCATATATCCAAAACATTCTTCACCAAACCACAAGACTATCAGCTCAACAATGTTCATAGCAGCTTTATTTATAGTAGCTAGAACTGGAAACAATCCAAAAACAACCCATTCTTCAACCAAAGAATGGACAAAAACAAAACTGTGGTACATTTACACAATGGAATGCTACTCAGTTATCAGAAACAAAGAAATCATACAATTGGCAACCAAATGGATGGAACTAGAAAAGCTCATCCTGAGTGAGCTAACCCAGACCCAGAAAGATAGACATGGCATCTATTCACTTATAACTGGATGTTAGCCATATAGTACAGAATAACTGTTCTACAACCCACAGACAAAAAGGAATAGGAACCTAGCATAACTATCCTACAAGAAACTCTACCCAGCAGTAGAAAAAACAGCTACTGAGACAAACAAGCATTAGGTGGACCTCTAGGCGCAATATGTAAGAGAGGAAGGAGGAATAGAGAGATCAGAGGGGTCAAGATCATCACATGAAGATCAACAGAACCAACTAACCTAGGCCCCTAGAGGCTTACAGCCACTGAAACACTAACCTAAATAAGAAGAAAAAAAGTTAAGACTTGACTTAGACCCGCCCCATACAAATATAGGAAACTTGGTCCTCATACAGATCCCTTAACAAGTAGAGATAAGGAGGTCTCAGCCACAGGCTTTGTTATCTGCTAGTGGGACACTTTACCATAGTGGAGCTGCCATGCCAGGCCCAGAGCAAGAGAAAGCTCTTAGCCTTCTTGTGAGTGATGAACTGCCGGACCCTGGTATATAGACACCCCCCCCACACACACACACACCAGAGGAGTAGGATAAGTGGGAGATGGGGTAAAGGGTGGGGAAGGATTAGGAGGAGAGGAGGGAGGGGGCTGTGATCGAGATGTAACTTGAATTAATAAATAAATGTATTTTTTTTAATTTGAGTTCAAGTCTCTGCCTGCCTGACATAAGAATAGCCTTTCACTTACAATTCAGTACTTGTTGAATATCTGGTTGCATTAATGATGTATGGTCTACTTAAAGAAAATCACAATACCCTGCTATGTTCCTTTACCCATAATGATGTGGTCTGGAAAACCCCCAATTTTCCCCTACCCAGCCAACCAGCTTAAAGTTCTTTGTCTGTCTACCTAGGCACAATGTACCTGGAATATAATTGATTCTTCTTGCTTGGTTAGGCACAATTCACCTGGGATAGAATTGATTTCTTCCTGCTTTTTATGATTTTTCCCTTAAAAACACATTCTGAGAATGACTCAGGGTTGCAGTCTTTGTTTCCGTATCCAGACTGGGTCTCTGATTGGTCAGACTTTGCTAAACATTCAATAGACTTGCAATACTCTGAGTCTGGTGTCCAAGTGGTCAGTGTAGGCTATTCTTGAACCCAAGCAATATTTAAATTATTTTTGTATTGTACTGCTTTGTTATTTATAAGTGATGGGAATGTTGGGAGATTTCCTTGAGGAGCTATGGTATTCTGTGTAATCTCAGCCACATATCTAAAAGTTATGTCTAGAATCTTGTTTCATTTCTATTAGAGCAGCACACCTATCATACTTGATCAGGTTGGAAAGAGGAGGAGCCTATTCTTAAGCAAAGTGTGAGGAATTATGTAATAATTATAGTTATGGGAACAAAACCAGAGAGAAATGAAGATAAATATTTCAATGTTGGGAAATGGTGGGTTCTGCAATCGATAAAAGAGAGATAAAAGCATGTCTAGTTGTATGTTGTCATGATTTATGCTACAAATGGTATGTAATATGAGCATAACGTCAAATGCATGGTCAAATACAGATATAATGCATCAATTATTTTATTCTTCTTTACTGTAGCAGATACACAATGTACCTACCTGTTAATAATTAGCAAAGTATAACCAGAAAATTATATGATGATTCAGAAGAATAAAAAATTTCAGTTGTGTGAAATGGGCACAAGGTGAGCACACATTAAGTATTTATTGATAGAAATTAATTGTCACAACTATATAAATATTCTGTCAATCTGTCAATACCACAGTTTGCTTGAGAACTGAGAATTCATATAATCAAATATTGAATGTAATCTACAAGTAGGAGACAAGATAAGCTCAGATTCCTGATATTTATTAAATGGCAACTATCTTCGGTCACTCATATATACATATTTTTTATGCTATCCAGAGAAATATAAATGTTCTAATTCCTAAGTGTTCTTAAGGAGTAAACTTTTTCAGAGGTTACAAAGGGATGTTTTTTCACTAAATTATTTCTCATTATATGTGATTTTCTTGATGTCAATTGTTTTAGTCTTCTGAATATAGTTTTATTATTTTAGGATTTTAATTGGGTTATTTTATAATCTGAATTGTATTCTTCTCCAGACACATTTTGCAAGTTTTTACATTGCATGAATCAAAAGAAGTTATGAAACTTAAGACACTTAAGATCCCTGCAATGACCCAAGGCTAGTGAGATAGTCTCCTACACAGCTGCTACCCACAACGCCTCCAAAACAATAAACCTTTGTCTTCTGAATGGGCTCAGACTCAAATTCTCTTTATAACAGACATTGCAAAGACTTTAAAAAATAGTGCCTTCCTCAAGAAATTAATGACAGATAAGGCAATATGCTGGTTTCATTTAGTTTAGGAATAGCAATTTCCTCCACAATTAGATCCCCTCTTGTTGACCCTTATCCATATTAGGAGGTAGCTCATAATATTTTTTTCATAGTTCTGTACATACCAAGCTACAGTAGAATGTGCAAATGATTCCTGTTGCAAACACAGAGCCCCAGAGATCGAACCCAGTCACTACAAAAGAAGAAAAATCATTTAAACACATTTAAGCAATCTTCTCTGTGAAAAGTAAAACAGCAAATATGTCCTACTATGATTCTGTAACTTAGATCCTAGGTCCAGTTTTGTTGTTGTTTTTCAGCTCATTTACTAAGCAGTATGAAGCCAACAACCCTGATTCTGAAGTTTTTACTTGTGTCATTTATATGTAAAGGGTTATATAAAGATTGCATGGAGGAAGAACATGAATTCCAAGATTGATGCCAATTTGTATTATTAAATATGTACTCAATGTACTTCTGGGATACTCAGAAAATAGTCTTGAAGCTATTTTAAAAGAATTAGTGCTTTCCAGTATGACTACACAGTTCAATTAATTTGACTGCTAAGTTCTTCATTATGGGAGATGTCACTGTATTTTCTGTTTTGTTATTTTTCCTTTGTTTTTGTTTCCAGGATTCTATTATCTCAAAAGGATCTACTATACAACTCAATGTAGTCACAGACACCTTTTACTTTTATGATCAGATCTTCTGCTCTGTGAAGTGGTCTTCAACACAGATGGCCTTACTTAGTACTTATGAATGTACAATACCAAATCAACTAGCATTTCAAAGACTGGAAAACAAAACTTAAACACCCAGATAAACAACTTGCAACTAAGCTGTTTGTTTACAACCAAGCAGTTTTGTAAAGCAAAATTCAGTAAGTTATGGTTTTATATTATTTTCAGGGTTGAGTATATTTTTCGAGCTTCACATATGCAGTAACCAATAAAGTCATTCCAAATCCACTAACCACTAGAGTATCTCCCCCACAAGGTATCAAATATACATTTTCAAAGCTGAAAAATCAGAAAATTTGAGGTAAAATATGCCTGTAACTCACCTTGATTGAGGGCCAGAGCAGGGGCATAGACCACAACTCCTGTGTAGAGAATCTGGTATAGATACAGGAACAGAGAGAAAGTGTCATGAGGGGGGATACTAACTGATGGGGTTATGTTGTTCATTCTAAATATTAATTAACCTGCTCCCAGAAGCATACTTGCTGTACACCAAGTGAAGCTATGTTACCTTTCTTGTTATCCATTGTCTCTGATTGGTTAACTAAATGCTGATGCCTGAGATTGGGCAAAGACAGAGATAGGCCGGACTAGGTGTGCAGACTTTTGAAGCTGAGGGGTTCATGGGAAGAAGAAGCCTCCAGCAGAAGAAAGAAGAGGCCTCCAGTAGAAGAAAGAAGAAGCCCCCAGTAGAAGAGGAAGAAGCCAAAAGCAGGAAGGATGAGACATACCCTGGGTTAGAGAAAAGAACCTCATTACATGTGGCCTGGTTCATCGGCATAGTGTGAAGAATAACAGTACAAAGGGACATATGTATATATGAGGTCATATTTGGGGAATAAAATTAAGGGCTAGCTTAGATGGGCTAAGATTGTACAATCCAGGCCAAGTCTTGTTAAAATCCATCAGGTGTCTGTGTTCTCATTTATAATGATGGGTTAAGGATTTTAACACTGCCAACCAATTAACCATAATATAGATACACATAAATAATTTAAATACCTCACCATTTTCTACAAATGCCACTGATCAATTAATGATAATTTAAATGCTGCTAAATATGTTAACAATTTACTTCTACACCTAACTAGAAAGTTTTTTATTGACCTTTTTGTTTCAAGTTTATTTTTATTTTTTATTGAAAAAAAAATTTTTTTTTAGGTTTTTCAAGACAGGGTTTCTCTGTGTATATTTGACTGTCCTGGACTCACTTTGTAGACCAAGCTGGCCTTGAACTCACAGAGTTCCGCCTGTCCCTGCCTCCTGAGTGCTGGGATTAAAGGCATGCGCCACCATGCCCGGCAAAAATAAATTCTTATCTCATACATTCCAAGCAGTTTCCCTTCCTTTCATTCCTCCTAGTTTCTTCCCCCATCCCCTATCCCCAGATCCACTCCTCCTCCATTTTCTTTGCAGAAAATAGCAGCACTCCAAAAGATGATAAATCAGACAAAACAAGATACAATAAGAAAAAGCAAAAGCCTTCATATAGAGACTGGACAAGGCCACCCAACAGGGGGAAAAGAGTCCTAAGGCCAGGCAAGAGTCAGAGATACACCTGTTCCTCCTGTTGGGAGTCTCACAAAACACTAAACTAACAGCCATAACATATACATAGAGGACTTGATACAGATCCATGTTGGCCTCCCTTGCAATTGCTTCACTGGTGGAAATTAGTTAACATCCACTTTATTTTTAGCTGAATTCCATTATCTAGAACTTTGTGAATATGAATCACATGTGAATACCATGGTTTTAAAATGCAAATATCTGGGCCAATCAAGAAGTATTGCTTTTTACCAATTGGTTGGTCAGTGTCAAGTGGTTAGCCCTGAAAACATACATACAAGTAGCATTGCATGGACTGAACAGGTTATATTTAGTAATATATGTGTATACACATGCACATATATGCATGCAATAACTATTAGTGAAAACAAGAGACCATGAATTTGAAGGAGATCGGGGTTAGAAACATCCTCTGTATCTCAGGTTTGGAGGGAAGAAGGAGAAGGGAGAAATGTGATATTTAAGTTATAGTCTCAAAACAGAAAGGTATAAGGCTGATTGGGATAGAAACCTTATTTAATTAAATAATGCTAACAGCTGGGGAAAAATCACTGTTACTTGCCTCATATTTGCTAGATAAATTATTCAGGCAGAGGCAGAATTTTAGGATGGCAGGAGATTATCTTGTAACAGAAAGCACTGGGAAAGTAGTGGTAGGAAGCAGCTTCTGTGCACATGGCTGATGAGCTTGGGAAGCTTAAAGAATCTCAAAGACCATCAGAGTAAGAAGTTCATGAGAGAGAAGTGGCTGTGTTAATGGAAATTACTGCAATGGAAGCAAAGGACTTATAGAAAAGTTGGCAATTATAGTGTGACCTGGATTATCAGTTTAAAAAATTAAGCCAGATATAGTTTTTCATTCCTGAACCTAGGACTTGGCATATAAAGGCAGGAGAATTTCCAGCCTGACTTACGTACATAGAACATAATTCACAGCAACAAAACCAATTTACCAGATTATTCCATAATTAAATCTTTAAAAGTTAAAAGAATGAAATAAATTTGAAGAAAAATGTTTCCTCTGTGGCCTCTAACAGTTTGTCTTTAATACATTTTGTGTGTTTGTTGAGACAATGTCTTACTTGTAGCTCCCGTTAACCTCACTCCCTATGTAAACCAGATTGTCTATGAACTCAAGGAGATCCATGTGCATCTGCCTGATTAAAGGCCTGGACTACCATGCCCAGTTTACAATTTGTTTCTAGTTGTTAGTCTATAAATAAGGAATCTATGCCATGGATTTATCTCAAGAAAATTACATATCTTAACAGCGCTATCTTTAGATGTATACAGTAACTTCTTAGTATCAAAGCTATCCTTTAACTGAGACCATTTCACACTAAATATACAGAACTGTAGCTATATCTTGTCACCCTCATTTTCCAGTCCAGCCGTAGCCCTTGTTCCTCACCGTCTGCACAATGTAGATGACAGTTGCTGCATAGCGAACCGGTTTATTGAATCGCAGCTGTAGGTACTAAAAAGCAGAGAGAGAGAGAGAGAGAGAGACATGCAGTCAATGAGTTTTAGACAAGATTTGTGTCTTAGTCGGTGTTCCTGCTGTGAAGAGACACCATAACTATGGAAAAGAAACTCTTATAAGGGAAAGTATTTAATTGGGAGTTGATTACAGTTTCAGAGGTTTAGTCCATGTCATCAGGAAGGAAGCATGGTGACACACAGGCAGACATGGTGCTGGAGAAGTAGCTGAGAGTTCTACAACCTGATCCACAGGCAGCAAGAAGAGAGAACCACTGAACTTGGCTTGGGTTTCTGAAACCTTAAAGCCTGAAGTTGATAGCCTCTTTTTCTTTGATTATTATTGTTACATATATACAGGTATGGATATGTGGATATGTCTGTATCTGTATTAACAAATATCTATAAGTATATCCTACTAAGTCCTTTTTTGTTGTTTGCACATATATGGTTTTAATGGTGACCACTGTGTATTTGACAATCAATAAAGGGACAGTCCTAGCCAGCTGCAACACCTTTGAGCCATAACAGTTACCAGCATGGCAAAATATTAATAAAGGTCCAATATGTGTCACTCACATGTTGGTGGCAACCAATAACTGTTTACTTTTTCTTCACTTTTCCAACATTAATTAAAAATGAGAGAGACATTCTCCACAAATTTAAAGTTTCAAATTTGTTTCCAATACTTTTAGTTATCTCTCAGGAAGATTGATCCAGCTGGCATCAGCATTCCTATGTATATCCTCTTTTCTGAGTACTGTTACTCAAATATCCTGAATGTATTTAGGGTCATCAATCCCTATCTGGCTTTGTATGGTGGCTTAAATTTAAAACATTCCATTTTTGAAGATCGAAAATCCAAAATTTTTCCCTACTCCAAATCTCCGATGCAGTAGCACATTCCTGTAGATGTGCCTAACAGTTATCTCACTTTGAGCTTCTCTGCACTCTTGGGGTCTGTGGGCAGGCCTTTGTTTCTGGCTCCATCACCCTGGAGTGTGGCTCTATGGTCTAAAACTCATGCATAAAATCATATAATTCTACATCTGAAAGATTGTGTTTTCTCTTCCTCTCAATATATTTTTCATTCATTTATTGCTTCTCTTTGATGGACATATAAGCTTTTAAACTATAATAGAAAGAAAAAACTGAGTCCAACAGAAAGACTGCATTTTTCATGCATGTTTTTAAAAGTCCCAGAGGTAATATTTAGCATCATCATGTTGTTTCTTTTCTTAGAATCCTAGACTTGGCCCAGCCACAATATTTTCTAACACAAGACACAGTAAATCTAATTTCCATGGTTACTCACATCAAAATAGTGATAATGTGAAGCTAATATTGCCTCATCTTCAGCTCTCACAACCCATATCCAGTTCATGAAAGAAGCCTGGTATCTGCACCACATTTTCAAACAATGACACTTTGTTCATTTCTCTTGAGACTTTAAAGTTATCTTTTCCTCTATATTTCGACAACAGACTCCTACTTAGCCCAATTTTTTCAGTGGTCCAAACCTTAAAATCATTCTCAGCATTCAGCTAGAATATGACCCTAAAGCAGAAACCACATAAAAGATGTCACTCCTCAATCAAACAGTATAATGACTGATTTGTAAATATTGAAAGTTAATTTCTCCATAGATAAACTAAAATCCTTATAATATTGAGTTATATCTTATCAGATATTAAATATTCACTTAGGATGAATATTTTAATAATGACTTATTTTGATGATGTAATATTCTATAATATTTAGACATATTACTTAGCGAAATATTATTAAACTAATACCACAGACTCTAGTTCACAGAAAAACTAAAATTAATTTCCTAAACTGTAGTACATAAATGTTAAGAGATCTCCATGGGAGACATATGATTTATGTGATTTTGCTATGAAAGCTTTAGATTGAAAGAACTAAGAAGCTTACAGGTTATCCAATCTATGAAGCTGGATTTAATAAAAGAATATGAAACATATTTAAACAGGTTAAGAGTAAATAAAAGGTTGGGCTCATTAGCACAGAAAGATGAAGATAGCATGAGAGGTCTAATTATAAACTGTCAAACTAGAGATAATAAAAATATATGCTATTAAAATTGAGCTATCATGGGCATGGTGGTGTACAGCTATAGTCTAAGCTGGGAGGCAAAGGCAGGAGGATCTCTGTGAGTCAGGGGTCAGCTTGATGTACAAATTGAGTTCCAGGATAACCAGGGTTACACATAGAGAAACTCTGTCTTGAAAAACCAAAGCTAAAATATCCAAAACTTACAAAGAACTCAAGAAAATCAAAGCCAAGAAACCAAATAATCCAATCAAAAAAAAAAATGGGAAAAGAGCTAAACAGAGAATTCACAAAGGAGGAATCCCTAATGGCTGAGAGACACTTGAAGAAATTCTCAGCATCCTTAATCATCAGAGAAATGCAACTCAAGACAACTCTGAGATTCCATCTCACACCTGTCAGAATGGCTAAGATCAAAAACTCAAGTGACAGCACATGCTGGTGAATTGTGGAGAAAGGGGAACACTACTCCATTGCTGGTGGGAGTTCAAGCTTGTACAACCACTATGGAAATTAGTCTGGAGATATCTTAGAAAACTTGATATAGCTCTACCTCAAGACACTTCTGAGTATACATCCAAAAGATTTCTCACCAAACCACATGGATGTTTCCTCATATATGTTCATAGCAGCCTTATTTGTAATAGCTAGAAACTGGAAACAACCCAGATGTCCCTTAACTGAAGAATGGATTTTAAAACTGTGGTACATCTACACAATGGACTACTACTCAGCTATCAGAAACAACGAAATCATCATGCAATTTGCAGCCAAATGGTTAGAACTAGAGAAACTCATCCTGAGTGAGCTAACCCAGACTCAGAAGGATGCACATGGCATCTATTCACTTATAATAGGATTTTAGCCTTATAGTGTAGCATAACTATGCTTTAGTCCAAAGGGAACATGAACATAGACTTTTTTCCTGTCAATGAGACACTTTGCCCTAGTGGTGCTGCCTTGTAGGCCCCAGTGTATGAGGAGGCTCTTGGCCCTCATATGACTGCTGAAATGGGGCAGGGGGCTAATATGTAGGGACACTCCACTCTCCATTCCAAAGGAGTGGGATGGAAGGGATATGGGGTAGAGGGTGGGAGGGCAGGACTGAAAGGGGTGGAAAGAGGGTACTATGATGGAGATGTAACCTGAAGTAATAAATAAATATTAAAAAAAGAAAAAACAAAGCCAAAATAAATAAATAAGAAAGAAAGAAAAGAAAATGAAATTTAGAAAACGGAAATGGAACTTAGTCTAACTTAGAACACGTGGGTGAAAATAATTCCTGTGCGTTGACATCAGATAAGGTAATGACAAAGGTGCACGGACACAAGTCCCATCTTGAAGTTTCACTGCCTTTCAAAGCACCCAACCAGTTGGCTGCTGCTGAATCTTACCTATTGTGTTGTTGTGTTCTGTTCCTATCAACTTGACACAAACCAGAGTCAAGGGAAGAATTACTTCAATTGAAGAATAGCTCCATCAAGTCTGAGGGGCCTTTTCTGAATTAATGATTGATAAGGATGGACTAGACCACTGGAGATAGTGCAACACTTAGGAAGGTGTTCCTGGGCTGAGTATGAAAGCAGGATGAGCAAGTCGCGTCCTAGTACGTCTCCATGGTCTATGTTTCAGTTCCTGCCTTTAGTTCCTGCTTGATCTTCCTTCGACACTGAATTGTGACCTGTAGGAAGAAATAAGCACTTTCCTCCCTAATTTGTTTTCAAGCATTGTTTTATCACAGCAACTGAAAACAAACTAGTGATAGGCTCAAAACTGAAAAATGACTGTTCCTCATAATGCCAGGGGTAATGACTATTCCTCTACTATTTCTCCAGGCTCCTGGGAGCTCTAGTCAAGTGGAAAATCAATGGCTAGAGGTATAAAATGGCCTAGACTACATATATATCTAGAGGTAGGCAATCAGTTCGCTTCCCTTCCCCTGTGTCTGTATGTCCTTTCCTGTTCCAGAGCTAGACCAACTGTGTCAACTTGCTTGAATAGCCATATAATGGCAGTATTCCGAGGTACAAACACAAAAACTGTAAATTTCATGAGGTCTGGAATACAAAATCATTAATTATTTGAAAATGTATAATCATCAAATAACAAAGCTGATTGGTGTTCAAGGGGTGGAAAATATTGTCCAAGCATTTCAGCCTGCATACCGGGAAAGACCCTGAAAGTCACATATTTTACTACATGATGGGGACTAAGGAAAGAAATAGCAAACACCACAGTGTTATAAATAAGGTGCAGTGAAAACAAAAAAAAAAAAGCTGACATAGTATTCTAGTCCAGACCCATAAAAATAACTCCACATAATATATCATCCACTGTTGATATCCTTCAAGACAAAAGTTATTATTAACAATATTTCGCATTATGACAACTAGATACAGAGTACTTAAGAAATTTCTCCTGGCATTCAGCTATCACGGGGCAGAACTGTCATTCAAAGCCAAGTAGGTTTATGTTAGAGTTCATGCTGTTCACTTCCAGGCCATACTACCAATTCTTTTAAAGTAGGGGACAATCCCAAAATAACCTAACAAGAACTTTACACAGTCTTCTTATGCTCCTGTTACAGTACTAAGGACTTCGAAGAATTCTAAGGCAAGCGATGGTAGTTTTATTTTTATTTATTTCTTTTTCCTTTATTTTTTATTTCTTCAAGTTACATCTCAATCGCAGTCCCCTCCCTATTCCCCCTCCAGTCCCACCCTCCCACCCTCAACCCCCATCCTCTTCCCTTTTATTTTTTTTCTTTTCAGTTTAAGGTATATCTTATTTCCCCCTACAGTTTCCCCTTTCAGTCCAACAAATGGCTCTTTCTCTTATAATAATAAATACAATACAAAACAACAGAGGTAATTAGGCCACAGTTATGAGGGTTATTTGGCTTAACGTGCATTCCCAATGACCTGTCCATATGTATTTGGTACCTGACTTTAACATTCTACTATCTAACCATCTCCATGAGTTTAAAGTTCTATATCTGACTCAATATTCATACTAATTGAAACACAATTTTAAAAGTATCTTCTTAGATCTATAACACTCTCTTGACTCCTAAACAACTCAAAATTTAATTATGAGACTCTATCTATCTGTTCTTCAATCACCTCAGAGACCTGAGAGGGATAAATACATCTGATTTTATAGGAAGTACAGGGTCTGCAGCTTCCTAAACTAAGAAATGACATACCAGTGGCTGCCTGGACAGTTCCCATTTTCTCTCCATACATTACAGCATCGCTCTTCAGTCATTTGGCCCCGCTTCTCTGACAGACATTGATTGTAGAGCAGGGGTTATGAAGGACTTACCTACCCTGTCTTGGCAGAGCTAGGCTGTTGACTTACCTGCTTCCAGGTTTTGTCCTTTTTGGACAGCATTCTGTCTACAGTTGGAGCAAGGGGCTTTTCCTACCAAGAGATAGGCTTGCGACTAATTCAATCATCTCCCACTGGAGATTCTTCGATGCTCATCTTCTACTTGGAGGAGAATAGGGGGTGCTGTCAGGAGTTGATATGTCTTGATATAAAAAAATATAAAGTTACAAAAACATCTTTGAATGTCATATTCTGCAGATCTCTTGAGGTTTTTGAAGAGGCCCTATCTATCTCTTATATTAGGGTAAGCAGATGTTGCTTGTCTCTTAGCAGCTTTATTCTGATTAGCTTAGCAAGTAACTATAATAGGCTGTCATAGTACCTAACTGAATGACCGGCTTGCATAACCATTGGTTTGTATTTCTTAATTATCCTAAACAGTTTATGACAATTAGTAGTAAAAGGCCAAAACATCACATTTCATTTTTTTTCTTTACCTCCTAACCCTTCCATCCCATTTCTCTGGGGTGGGGTGTGCTTATATAGCAGTCCCTCATCTCAGTTGAGAGGTCATATGAGGGCCAAGAGCCTCTTCATTCATTGGGGATCTACGAAGCAGTACCATCAGTGAAAAGTGTCTTGTTGCCAGGAGAGAGAACTACTAAACAAACAAATCAATAAGCATACAATAGATAGAAAAGACTGAAAAATAGAAAAAATATAACTAATATATAAAAAATAAATAAAAATTAAAAATAAGAAGTCTATGTCCATGTTCCCTTTGGTGTGTTAGTTGTAGTATTTATACCTTCTACTGTATAGCTAAAATCCTACTATAAGTGAATAGATGCCATATGTGTCCTTCTGAGTCTGGGTTAGTTCATTCAGGATGCAAAGTGGCTGGATACAAAATTAATTCAAAAAAATCAGAAGCCCTTCCTTATGCAACAAACAAATGGGTGAGAAAGAAATAAGGGAAACAACCCCCTTCACAATAGCCACAAACAACATAAAATACCTGGGGGTAACTCTCACCAAGCAAGTAAAGGACCTGTACAACAAGAACTTCAAGCCCTTGAAGAAAGAAATGGAAGAGGCCTTTAGAAGATGGAAAGATCTCCCATGCTCGTGGATAGGTAGGATCAACATAATAAAAATGGCCATCCTACCAAAAGCAATATGTAGATTCAATGCAATTCCTATCAAAATACCAACACAATTTTTTATAGACTTGGAAAGAGCTAGTCTCAATTTCATATGGAACAACAAAAAGCCCAGAATAGGTAAATCAATCCTGTACATTAAAAAAACATCTGGAGGTATTACCATCCCAGATTTCAAGCTGCACTACAGAGCAATAGTTCTAAAAACAGCATGGTATTGGTATAGAAACAGACCAGTGGATCAATGGAATCGAATTGAAGATCCAGAAATAGACCCACACACTTATGGCCACCTAATTTTTGACAAAGAAGCCAAAACGGCACAGTGGAAGAAGGACAGCATCTTCAACAAATGGTGCTGGTCCAACTGGATGTCCATTTGTAAAAGAATGAAGTTAGACCCATACCTATCACCTTGTACAAAACTTAAGTCCAAGTGGATCAAAGACATTAACATAAGGCCGGTCACACTAAATCTACTAGAAAAAGTGGGAGAAACCCTCGAACTAATTGGCACAGGCGACAACTTCCTGAACAGAACACCAACAGCTCAGGACTTGAGATCAACAATCAATAAATGGGACCTCATGAAACTGAAAAGCTTCTGTAAGGCAAAGGACACTGTCATTCAAACAAAACGGCAGCCTACAGACTGGGAGAAAATCTTCACCAACCCCACATCTGACAGAGGGCTAATATCCAAAATCTACAAAGAACTCAAGAAATTAAATGCCAAGAAACCAAATAATCCAATCAAAAAATGGGGGACAGATCTAAATAGAGAATTCACAAAGGAGGAATCCCTAATGGCTGAGAGACACTTGAAGAAATGCTCAACATCCTTAATCATCAGAGAAATGCAACTCAAGATGACTATGAGATTCCACCTCACACCTTTCAGAATGGCTAAGATCAAAAAGTCAAATGACAGCACATGCTGGCGAGGGTGTGGAGAAAGGGGTGCCCTACTCCATTGCTGGTGGGAGTGCAGGCTTGTGCAACCACTATGGAGGTCAGTCTGGCGATACCTTAGAAAACTTGGAATAGCTCTGCCTCAGGACCCAGCCATACCACTTCTGGGTATACACCCAAATGCCTCTTCATGGAATCATAAGGAAGTTTCCTCATCTATGTTTATAGAAGCCTTATTTGTAATAGCTAGAAACTGGAAACAATCCAGATGTCCCTCAACCGAAGAATGGGTTAAAATACTGTGGTACATCTACACAATGGAATATTATTCAGCTATCAGGAACAATGAAATTATGCAATTTGCAGCCAAATGGATGGAACTAGAAAAGTGATGGTAGTTTTAAAACAGGTTTGTATACTAAATTTAACATGTAAATTTGAAAAGAGTCTTAAATCTCTTCAGAGTTGACCCAGCCTAGCTACCTTGCAAAGCCTACATCACAGGTTTCTCAGGTTAGTGTCTATGGTTCCCTGCAAATTATATGCTTATAATTTGCTTAATTGCCTTTGTAATTCTCATTCACTTTACTAAAATTAGTTACAAGTTACAAGATTTGAAGAAGGCAGATTACTCTGTGTGAATATATTAGTTAATTCTTTTTAGGTAAAAATAGAACCTTTGTTAATCTATGTTTTTCCAAGGCCATAGTCACTCAAATTTGGCTCCAGAATAAGCTATCTCTTACTCCCTGAGGCAAAAGCTATGATTTTTGTTCTGACAAATAGCAAATGAGATAATATAGGTAAAATACTTAGAACAGTACTTATTACACAGCTAAATACTGAACATATAACATTGAGCTCTAATTGTTCTAGGCATTTATTGTTGGTTTCCTTTGCATGAAAGTAAGCCCCGCGAGGGCAGATCATTCATTTACCACATGTCCTTAAGGCCTGAAGGTGCGCACAGAACAGAATAATACTGTATGTGTATTTGCTGAATGAATGGCTAATAATTACATGTATTCCAAGAGAAAACACGACATAAGAGTTGAAAATGGTAAAGTCATTTCTAGAACAAAACTAGAAAACTCAGCAATACCTTCTTTAGTCAAATCTTTATTCATGGATGGGAAAATCTAGGCCATATTTACATTTTCAGAAGTACATTGCAATTTGATGACATACGTACACATTTTGTAAAGCCAAGCATAAATTTAGGTTTTTTTTTCCTCCTGAGTTGTCTCTCAGATTGTGCCTCTTGAACTGCTCAACTGTACCTAACTTCTTAGCATTAGGATAATTACTGTTGAACATTTGAGATATGGTCATCTATGAAACTGTGTGTTTTAAGACCTTCTGGAAAGTATTTATGTCCCTGAATGGATTTGGAAGGTTAGAGAAACATTTTCTAAATAAGTTTTTATGTGTCTTCTGCTGTAACACTCAGGGTTTTCATTGGCAGTGACATTCAATTTTGCATTCACAAAAACTGATTTATAATCACACTTAAACACTGGGCATGAAAATCCAGTTTTGAACATGTTGGTTTTATTGAGTATTGTTTTAAGATCAAAATTCCATGGTTACAATAATTTGTATTATTTGGTAATTTCCTCCCACTAAAATATTTCTCACTTTTCCAAAATATTCCTACTTGCTACTTGAAGCTGAAGTTTAATAATAATTAACATTATAGATCTAATGTTTGATATATATGCCATAAAAAGATCATACACAATTATTAGCTTCTCATTCAGTAGATTTTATCTAGTATTAAAACACACCTGACTTACTTATCTAGATTTCAGTTTTCTCTGCTGGAAAATTATAACACTAGCAACTTGTGTTCTGTTTTCCTTTTCAAAGTGGTCATGCTAATGATAATAAAAATACCATTATCTCTCTCATCTTAATTATCTTTCACCAATTAAACAGTGCATCAGTGTTTATACATTGGTCCTCATTAAATCATTGAAATAGCTAATGGGAGTAACATTACTAGTTGCCTTCCAAAGGGTGACAAACAGATGTATCTACAGCCAAATCATAGGAAACCACTCCCCAATACTACATATTGTCTTTTAAACAGTGTGGAATTGAAAATAGTAGCTCACTACTGATGATATGCATTAATAGAAAAACAGCAAACCAAGGAAAGAAAGACTTTTCACATGGAAAACATGTGACATCTCATTGCTGTGGATAGGGAAGAAGTGATCTCTTACCTCATAGGTGCTTGTTATGCCCGATCTGTAGAACACAGGAAGAAAGAGCTCAGATGTGAATAAGACCACAAACACATATGAAACAAGGAAAAGGAGGAAGGATGCCCCAAAGCGGTACACTTCAGCAGGAGACCCCAGGACAGTGACAGCTGACATGAAGCTGGCTGTCAGAGACAAAGCTACAGGACCAAAGCTCATTTGCCTTCCTCCTACTAAGAATTCTCGAGACGTTGCTTTTTTTCTCCCCTTTATGGCAAAGAACACACCAATTCCAGAGGAAATGACGAAGAGGCCTGCAAACACAACATAATCCCAAGCTTCAAAGTTCTTCCTCATGCTTGGAAGTGGAACAGGAGTCTCTTTTAAGCAACGCTCAGTGAGATGCTTCCAACAGCCGATGATTTTTTTAAGAGAGAAGGAAGAATGCAATTCTTGGAGAGTCTGAGGATCACTGATACATGTGTAAATTTTCAGATACCAAATTATCCTCAAAGTTCTCAAAAGCTGGCTGTGAAAAATAATTGGTGGTGAAACTGGTACCAAGAA
This sequence comes from Lophiomys imhausi, assembly GCA_907164525.1. NCBI lineage: Eukaryota > Metazoa > Chordata > Mammalia > Rodentia > Muridae > Lophiomys > Lophiomys imhausi. The sequence goes on from CAJQZJ010032130.1 coordinate 3,478,292, forward strand.
GGGGGTAATAGCAAATAGTGACCTGAATCTGACCACGAGCTTCTCTCAGCTGTTTCTCCAGAACCATATGCCAGAGAAAGACTTCAGGTGTGTTCTGAAGTTAGCTCCTTGGGATAGAGGGAGTAGATTTGCCAGCTAGCATACTTTTTTATCTCCTAGATTTTTTTTTTAATGAAAGTAGTTAAACATTATTAGGAAACATGGAAGTGATAAAATTTGACTACTTCAGCATGTTTTTATTCCTGAAGTGGAACATGAAAATGCAAACCCAACTGTCAGTGGCATCTGCCTCCTGACTAAGGGAGTGTGGGGTGTTCATACCCATAATTGCTGAGGCAATGGAGTGGAGGGTAAAGAGCAATGAACTACTAATCCAGAGACCTTTGCTCATATCACGACTCTATCACAAACTGGGTTGCTGTTAATAAAGCACTTCACCGTCCTCAGCTTCTCCTGGAACACTGGGTTAAGACATCATGAGACTGAATCTCAAACTTCTTGACCTCCTTTGTTCTAATATCTTTGCACATACAATGGAAAACTTCTAAATATAATATTCTCCCTTGACTCTCAGGCTCAGAAAATAGATTTACCAGTAATTGATAAATAATCAACAGTCACATTATTTTCTCCTTCACCCCTTCATTTTCACTTGTTTACTATACTTGTTATCCAAAGGTTAAATTAGAGTTAGGACCAATTTAAATGAGAGGGAAGAAAGATGTAGAAGGATATTCCAACTTCTGTTCTTTGTAGATTCTTGGACAACTGGAAACATTTGTAGTAGAATGTGAAATATTGTCTGTTCACACTTGTCTGTCTTCATCTCTACAAATCCTTTCTAGTATACAAGATTAAGTTATGTCTCCTCAGTTTTGTAGCCTGTCTGGCCCCTCTAATTCAATGCTTGTAGGGCTCCCTTAGCTCTCACTTCATACCATACAATTCTTCTACTCTATTTTCCTCAATCTCTGCCCATCCCAGTCTGACTGTGTTTGCCTAGAAGTGTGATGCTACAAATGTCTGACTTCTTGGGGATAGAGGAAAAATGTCTACCTTCTGTATCATGTAAATACAAGCCATTGTAGAAAGTTGTCCAAAACCAAAAGAAGAAATTTAAATCATCTATGATGTCCAACAACTGAACCTTTTCTCTTAAAAAGAGGAAGCTCTTAATTTTGCTTTTGGATAGTTGAGTAAGTCTTTGATTATTAGTTCAAGCTAGATAGCATTCTCATTTCCTCATTCTTTTCAGGGAATTGTATTAGGTGTGAGGATATTCCAAAGGCGGTTCAAGAAGTGTGAAGACCTCCCACCTCACATTAACCCCTTTGTGTTCAGTTATTTAAATTTCTTCCCTAGATTTTCACAGTTGATGGAATTGTTACAAATGGAACACTGAATCTTTACTATCTTTATCTCAACCTACACTTTCATTTATTTTTGTAATGAAGTACAGCCATCCATTGTCTTGTTTACTTTAATTTATTCAGCTGTGCAGATATTCTATATTTACAAACTGAACATTTTTGGTAATCCTGTGCCAAGTATGTCTTCTATCCACTGCCTTTTTCTTACACTGTGTATTTGATTTTGTTACCCATGTCACATTTTAAAACAGTTATTTCACTATTTGAAGCCCATTATAGTGACCTGTGGTCCGAAAGCTTTAAATTTATTACTGTAATTATTTCTGTGTCATGAACAGCATATGTGGTAAATGTGCAGGCTGTGGTTCAGCCACTATTTCCCTTTGCCTCTCTATATCAGTATGTTACAATGGCTCATAAGTGATCAACTGAGAGGAAGAGTCATGCAGCTCCCACATTGAGTCAGTACTGAAAGGAGAAACTCTTAAAGAAAATTTAAAAATCCTGTGAGCGTGAACATTAGAAAGAAAAGCAGCCTCAGTGCTGAAGTAGAGAAAGCTATAGTGGTATGGATAGACTAAAATTATGCATAGCATTCCCTTAACCTTAATCTACATTAAATTCTGCTATCTGCTTCTTTGAGTTCTGGGAGAGGTACAGATGATAAAGAAGAGTAGTGTGAACCTAGTAGAGGTAATTTCATCGGTTTTAAGAGAGAAAGTCACTTCAACTACAAAAAAGACTAATTAAACCAACAAATGTCAATGTAGTCTTGATAGATTATCCAGATCTATCCAGATTAATGGATGAAGGTTGTCCTACTTGGATAACAGATTTTTCAATGCAGCTGAGTAACTTACTGTGAGGTTAAGAAACTATTCATGACTTCAGTAGCCAGAGAATACAGTTAAATTCTGTACATCAGAAGACACTCTAACTCTCTTATTAAGGGCTAGAGTAACTGATGACTTTAGTGGGAATCAATGTCCATTTATCATCTGAATATCCCTAGGGCTCCAAATATGGCCTAAGTGGAATGATAATGCTTTGATGACTACTTTGATAATACTTTGATGATTCAATGAATAATTTAAGTCAACTGGTCAGCAAATGTTCCTTTTCACATATTACTGATCATTCAATATGTACATTGTTGCCCAAGATGATCACAGTGACAAAAACATTTAATGTTTTGTTTGTTTGTTTGTTTTTGTTGTTGTTTTTTAATGCCTGTTAATATTAAAATCAATCTTCAGCCATGGACCAAGGAGTAATTTCAATTTTCAAATCTTGTTATTTACTGAAACTTTTGATAAGTCTAGATTCAACACATAGTGATTTCTCTGACAGTTGTGCACAAAAGAAATTGAAAACCCTCTAAAAAGATTTATCATTCTAAATGCTACTAAGAATATTAATGATTACTGGGACAAAGTCAAACATCAAAATTAGCAAAAGTTTGGAAAATGTTGATTCCGAATGATTTTAGTAATTCAATACTTCAATGGAGAAAATAATTGTAGATATGGTAGAAATGTTATAAAGACCAGAGTTAGAAGGGAAGTAAGGGGATGTGACTCAATTGTTGAAATCTCATGAAAACTTGAATGTATAAAAAGAAGCTTCTTATTGATAGAGCAATATACTGACTTGTTTGTTTGGTTTGTTTGTTTGTTTTTGGTTTTTTAGGCAAAATCTACTTCCAGTAAAGATAGTGTTAACATTATTCATATAACAAAAATATTTATAACAGATCTATAATGGTATAACCTTACTTACCAAACTTGCATTAATGTTTGAAAGCATTGGCTCCAAATTTGTAATTTCTTCTGGGAAAAAAAGAAAGCTACTTTTGACATGGTCCTGATGGCTGCAGACTCACAACTGAGAAAGAGGGACAAGGAAGGCTTCTGTGGCAACCCTTACCCCTAATCACACTCAACAAAAAAGTAACAGTCTAGACAGAAAGCCACTGAAGAGCATTCTTTTTTTTTCAACATTTACTTATTTCTTCAAGTTACATCTCAATCACAGTCCCCTTCCCACTCCCCCTCCCAGTTCCACCCTCCTATCTCCTATCTGCTTTTCTTTTTTTAATTTAAGGTGTATCTTTTGTTCCCAACAGCTCTCCTTTTTAGCACAATGAAAGGCTCTTTTTTTACAATAAAAAACAATAAGAACAATTAGACAACAATTATGAAAATTATAAGGTATAACATATATTCCTAATGTCCAGTCCATACATATTTGGCAACTGATAATAATATTCTGCTACCAATCTCTCTTGAAGAGTTTAAAGTTCTATACCTAGAACAGTTTCTATCCTAACTTGCATTATCAACTTAAAGACATCTTCTTAGACCAAGAACACCCTTTTAATTCCTAAACAACTTAAAACTTAACCGTAGGACTATAGCTATCTAGTCTTCAACCACATTAGACACCTCAAAAATATAAAAGGAACTAAGTAATAAAGAGGGCACAAGGGATGATCCTTGAATCCCTCTAAGTAAGAGAAACAAAATGGACATCAGAAGTGGATGAAGAGAGGGATCTAGACAGGAACCCAACATTACTACCATCTGATAAGCTTTACCCAGCAGAAAATAGAAACAGATGCAGAAACCCACAGCCAAACATTAGACAGAAAGGGAGTCTTGAGGAAGAGTCAAGGGAAGGTTTGAGGGAACTGGAGAGATCAAGGACACTAGAAGGAATAACCCATAGCCAATTACCTGGGACACAATGAGGCTCATAGAGACTGAACCAAAAACCAAAGAACATGCATGGACTGGTCCTAGGCACACTACACATATGAAACAGATGGGCTTCTTGGTACTCAAGTGGATTCCCTAACAATTGGAACAGGCACTATCTCTGACTTGGACAAGGTTTCTTCCCTCTAGATACTATTTTCCTAGCAGAAATGTCTTGTCTTGCCTCAGTGGAAGGGGAGGCAATTAGACCTGATGTAATTTGATATTCCAAAGTGGATTGGTACCAGATTGTGGGGCGAGGGAGGGAGGGAAACGTGGGTGGGAGGGTGAGACTTGAAAGAGCTAGGCGAATGATGATTGGAATGTGAAATAAACAAATTAATAAATCAAATAAAAATTCGATAAAAATGATGAAGTGTACCTCTGCACAATTGACTGATTCTGGGAGGGGTGCAAGTGGAGAAGGACTCAATTTCTTTAAGGGTCTGGCCAGTAGGAGTTTGACCATGCTACAGTGAGTGTATGGGTAACACAAATTCGATTTGTTTTTCTTTTCTTGTTTTCTCTTCTTCTTCTTCTTCTTCTTCCTCCTGCTCCTCCTCCTCCTCCTCTTCTTCTTTCTTCTTTTTATTTGATGAAGGGTGAGTCACAAGGGTGAGTAGTGTACCTAGGAGGACTGTGAAGAGAGTGTGCTCAGGGATCATGATGTGAAATTCCCAAACAATTAGTAAAAAAGTGTTATGGCAAATTTTTTAAAATAAAATAGTATCAACCATCATCATATGCAAAAGAAAAGTCTTTCATGAAAAGGGAAATCAGTCTATTTGACAAAATTCACTCTTGTCTTAAGCAGTTGACACAGCCACCCAACCCTTAACAAATATTACTGTTAGCATCCATTAATATGAAGGCAAGATGGCTCCTCAGAAGTGAAACCTTTGATTTTCACAAGGCTATGATAAGCTATTAGTGTTTCATCAATTGCCCTGGCTAGTTTTATTTAAGATTAATACAAGCTAAAGTCATCTGAGAGGAGATAACCTCAGTTAAAAATTGCTTCCATAAGATCAGGCTATATGCAGCAAACTTGTAGGACATTTTCTTAACTAGTGATTGATGGGAAAACACATAGCCCATTGTGGGTGGGGACACTCCTGGAATAGTGGTCCTGGGTTCTATAAGAAAAGCAAGCTGAAAAAGCCATGAGGAACAAGCCAGTAAGCAGCACTCCTCTGTGACTCCTGCTTCCAAGTTCCTGCCTGTTTTGAGTTTTGTCTTGCATTCCCTCAGTTGACTATGATTCAGGATATCTAAGCCAAATAACCCCCCCCCCCAAGTTCCTCCTTGTCATCTTATTTCATCACAGAAATAGTAACCCTAACTATGACTATCAATGAGATATATTTTTCTGTCCAAGTACATACAAGTTGTTGTACAAGTCACAGACCATAGTATGATAGGATTATATATATATATATATATATGTATGTATGTATATATACATAATCTCCTTCAAATTCATATAACTTCCTTTACTTCTCTAACTGCTTTCTTTTGGTGGTCTTGAACCACAACACTACTAAGCCCAAGGCATGCCTTTATTTTGAGTTTTCTACAGCTTTTCTTTGTTATGGTCTCAGTAGAAAATCAGAACCCTGTTTGATTTTCAGAGACTGGGCTGTTTAGTTTAATATTAACATTATTATGTGTTAATATTCAATCTACAAGACTGGTAAACACCTTGTAAAAGACAGTGAATTCTTGTCAAAACACAGCCAATACATCCATTAGTTCCAAGGTTAAGTACTACAAGCTTGTAGCTGAAGAATCAAGGGGCACTAATACTTTTAATTAAATTCAGTATGGAAAAACCATTATCCGTGTGATTCCCATTCATCTTGGGTTGCAAAGTGGTTTACCCAAAATGTAAAGAATGCTTCAGTGAAAAGAATGTATTGCTTTTACTATGTCAATAATTATAAATTATGATATCACACTATTAGTCTGCTACATTATGCCATTTTTTTCTACATTGCTACCAAATCTTACCTTTGGTAGCATTTAATGTCCTCACACTCTTTGTTCTATGTTAACCCTCATTCCATGCAAGGTCCATTTTATAAGACACAGAATCATGTTTTAATAACTTTTGGGGAAAAAACAAAAGACCTCTTAGATTCAGTAGCATATTCTTCTGTCAAAAACTCATATGGGAAGAGGGAAAGTGTGCCACTTTGACATGAAGAAAACCCAGCATCTTTTCACTGCTCTCCAGGTGTCTCAATTGGAAACATCTGTGACAACAGATATTAATTAAACACTTTTAAGAGCAGATTTCAGAGTCCACATATTAAAAGAAACAGAAAACAGTATTTGATATTAAAACAGGATAATGACAAAAGAATTCTATAGTTAACAATCAGGAAGTGTAAAGAGACTATCCAGATGGGAGGACCATTAATCATGAGAAGCAAGATCCTCTGTTCCTCAACCCTAGGTTCCTCACAAACTCTCCAACTGCTGAACAGCAAAGACTGGAACCAGCAGCATGTTCTTTTTTTTTTTTTAAATACTTTATTTTTTTTTCTTCAAGTTACATCTCAGTCACAAACCCTTCCCTATTCCCCCTTCCTATCCTGCCCTTCCACCCTCTTCCCCCAAGCAGTTTCTCCTTTCAGTCCAACAGATGGTTCCTTCTCTTATAACAGTAAATACTATACAAAACAACAGATATAAATATGCCACATTTATGAGAGTTAAATGGCCCAGTATACCTTCTCAATGTCCAGTTTATATATATTTGGCCCCTGGCTTTAACATCCTACTATCTAACCAACTCCATGAGTTTAAAAGTCTATATCTGACTCAACATTCATACTAACTTGCAACACACTTTTAAGAGTATCTTCTTAGATCTATAACACCCTCTTGATTCCTAAACAACTCAAAATTTAACTATGAGACTCTAGCTGTCTATTCTTCAACCACCTCAGAGACCTGAGAGGGATAAATATATCTGCTTATATAGGAAGTGCAGGGCCTGCAGCCTCCAAAACCAAGAAATGACATACCAGTGACTGCCTGGACAGTTCCCATTTTCTCTCCGTACATTCCTGCATCAGTCTTCAGCCTTTGGGTCCTGTTTCTCTGACAGACATTTGTTGTAGAGCAGGGATTATGAAGGACTTACCTACCCTGTCTTGGCAGAGCTAGGCTGTCGACTTCCCTGCTACCAAGTTTTGTCCTTTTTGGACAGCAGTCTGTCTGCAGTTGGAGCAAGGAGTTTTTCATGCCAAGAGATAGGCTTGCCACTAATTCAACCATCTCACACTGGAGATTCTTCGATGCTTATCTTCTACTTGGAGTAGAATAGGGGGTGCTGTCAGGAGCTGATATGTCTCAATATCAAAAAAAAAAAGAAAATCTTAATTTAAGATAACATCTTTGAATGCCATATTCTGCAGACCTCTTGGGGTTTTTGATGCCCTATCCATCTCTTGTATTTAGATAAGCAAATGTTGCTTGTCTCTTAACAACTTGATTACTGAGTAGTTTAGAGAATATCTGTGATAGACTGTCATAGTAGCTAACAAAGTGACATGTTTGCATGTCTAGGAGCTTGTTTTACTTAACTATCCTAGCCAGTTTTAGACGGTTGGTATCAAGAGGCCAGAGCTTCACATTTTATTTTTAAGTATCTCTAGGTATGATACCACTAGGAAGCGTTACCTTTAATTTTGTATAAATATACAAGATCTATTCAATTGTGGTTACATATACTCTTAATTATGTATCAATATACAAAGATCAATGCCTATGTAGCCCAATACAATCTTAATATTACATCCATATACAAGGGTCAATACCATTGTGTCCAACTATAATCTTAATTTTGTATCAATATACAAAGATCAATACCGATGTAATCCAATACAATCTTATTTTTGCACAATAAAAAATGGTCAATACCACTTTAGCCAAATATACTACTAATTTTGTATCAATATACAAAGGTATAAGGGCATATTCAATAATCTGCCCCTTCTTCTTGGACCTTCCTGTGCTATGTCTATGTCTCATTTTTCTCAAGTCTATGCACTCCTACATAGGAGAGGAAGAAGGATACAGAAAAGGAAAAGTAGGAAGTCCCTGGGGCTAACCTCCAAAACCCATTAAACAGGACCATTTATCAGCTTGTAATCTCTTCCCCTAAATATCAGAGTTTTCAGTTATCCTTCAAATAACCAAAAAGAAGGGTGGAGAAACACCCTCCCTACCCTCTGGGCATGGGACTTCGCTCTGTTAAAGTGACTTCCTGCTGATTTGGGTCGTAGTAAACCTGTTTGGGGCCCAAACCAAAATGGAAAAAATGGTTAAAAATGTTAGTACACTCCTTTTATGTTCAGTCCTTCTGTTCTCAGCTGTTTAGATGACCTAAGGAGTTTGTAGGCAGAAGCTGATCTTGCAGGCTTCACTGAGGTTCTGGCTGGGGCATTGTGTAGAGCTGAACGGTCCCAGCGACATTGGATTGCCATGGTTACAGGCCCCCGATGGAGACAGCTATTGAGGAAGTCTGCCAGGCTGAATCAACTGGGTCACTCGTCCTCCTTGGTGCCTGCTTCTGCTCTCTGCTGAGGTTTCCGCTGTCCGGCCGTCCCCGGGCTCCCCGAATGGAGGCTTCGATTCTCCTGGAAAGATAAGAACAGAGCCCTGCCCCAATCCCAACCCTGGAACCATTACCCTCTTTTTTTTTTGGGGGGGAGGTGCTAGGTAATACTTCCGCTGAAACAAATTTGGCCTTCCAACAACATACAAATCATTATCTTTCAATCCAGGTTAAAGAAGAAATCATTCTGTCACCTTGGAGCTAAACCAGCTCCAGTGTATATATTTTGAGATCCCAAAGGACAATCTGCCTGCATCGAGAAGGCCTTTTGTAAGTAGCCTCCAAACCTAGGTCCCTCCAAATCCCATGTGTGTGTCTCTGAACTCTAATTATTGAGATCAGGGACCTGTGTTTACCATCTGAAGGGATCAAAGATGTGTTCTACCACTCCTGGATCGAAGTCTTTCTCTATTAGAGTTTGCCCTGCATCAGGCTGACCCTGAGCTCTGGGATCTGCCCGTTTCTGTCTCCAGTGTGCTGGGAGCTGGGACCAAGGGTGTACTCTTCTTGAATGGTGGGACCAAGAGTATGCACCCTCACCACCCCGCTCCGTATGACTCCAGAATACATAAGACCACCAACTCTACGGTGCTCCCCCCCCATCTCCGCTGAAGTCAAAGGCATGGGCCAACACCACAGTTCTCTTGCATTTTACCTTAGCTCCATGTCTTCTCGACACCTGGAGGTGTGCAAAACCAGGCTGAACGGCTGTATCCTCTATTCCATTCACAGTGTTTCAGCCCTGCCACCTGCTTGTCCCTGAGTTTAGAGGAAATGCTTCAAGCTTCTCTCCATTTAATTTGATGTTGGCTACTGGCTTGCTGTATACTACCTTTATTATTTCTAGGTATGGTCCTTGTATGCCCGTTCTCTCCAGAAGTTTTAGCATGAAGGGGTGCTGGATTTTGTCAAATGCTTTTTCTGCATCTAGCGAGATTATCATGTGGTTTTTTTTTCTTTCATCTTGTTTATGTGATGAATTACATTGATAGACTTTCGTATACTGAACCATCCCTGCATTCCAGGGATGAAGCCTACTTGATCATGGTGTATGATACTTTTGATGTGTTCTTGAATTCGGTTTGCTAGTATTTTACTAAGTATTTTTGCATCTATGTTTATGAGGGAGATTGCTCTGAAGTTCTCTTTCTTTGTTGGGTCTTTGTGTTGTTTAGGAATCAGAATGACAGTGGCCTCATAGAATGAGTTTGGCAGTGTTCTTTCTGTTTCTATGTGGTGGAAGAGTTTGAAAAGTAATGGTGTTAGTTCCTCTTTGAAGGTCCTGTAGAATTCCATGCTAAAGCCATCTGGCCCTGGGCTTTTTTTTGGTTGGGAGATTATTAATGACTGTTTCTATTTCCTTAGGTGTTATTGGGCTGTTTAAGCTGTTAATCTGATTTTGATTTAGTTTTGGTAGGTGGAATTTGTCGAGGAAATTGTCCATTTCGCTTAGGTTTTCAAGTTTAGTGGAATATAGATTTTTTTAAAGTAATGCCCAAATATTTTCTGGATCTCCTCAATGTCTGTTGTTATTTCTCCCTTTTCATTTCTGATTTTGTTGATTTGGGTTCTTTCCCTTTGCCTTTTAGTTAATTTGGCTAGGGGTCTGTCTATTTTGTTGATTTTCTCAAAGAATCAACTCTTGGTTTCATTGATTCTTTGTATAGTTCTTTTTGATTCTAAATTGTTGACTTCAGCCCTAAGTTAGATGATTTCCTGCCTTCTGCTCTTCTTGAGAGTGTTTGTTTCTTTTTTTTCCAATTCACCCAGCTTACCTCTTAGTTCACTAATATGAGCTGTCACAATTTTCTTTTTGAAAGCACTTAGTGCTATGAACTTTCCTCGTAGCACAGCTTTCAATGTATCCCATAGGTTTGGGTATGTTGTGTCTTCATTGTCGTTGGATTTTAAGAAGTCTTTCATTTCCTTCTTTATTTCTTCCCTGACCCAGTGGTCATCCAGTAAGGAGCTGTTCAATTTCCATGTGTGTGTAAGCTTTCTGTTGATTCTTTTGCTGTTGAAGACCAGCTTTATTCCATGGTGGTCTGATAAGATACAAGGTGTTATTTCAATTTTCTTGTATCTATTGAGACTATCCTTGTGACCAATTATGTGGTCGATTTTGGAGAAGGTTCCGTGGGGTGCTGAGAAAAAGGTGTATTCCTTTGTGTTTGGGTGAAATGTTCTGTAGATATCTGTTAGGTCCATTTGTTTCATGATCTCTGTTAGACTCAATATTTCTCTGTTTGTCTTCTGTCTTGATGATCTGTCCTTTGTTGTGAGTGGGGTGTTGAAGTCTCCCACTACTAATGTGTTGTGATCGACGTGTGCTTTATGTTTTAAAAGTGTTTCTTTTACGAAAGTAGGTGCCTTTGTATTTGGGGCATAGATGTTCAGTATTGAGATTTCCTCTTGATGAATATTCCCTTTAATGAGTATATAGTGCCCTTCTTTGTCTTTCTTCATTAACTTCAGTTGGAAATCTGTTTTGTTTGATATTAGGATGGCTACTCCAGCTTGCTTCCTGGGTCCATTTGCTTGGAAAACCTTTTCCCAGCCCTTTACTCTGAGGCAGTGTCTATCTTTGGTAGTTAGATGTGTCTCTTGTATACAGCATAAGGAAGGGTCTTGCTTGCGGATCCACTCTGTAAACCTATGTCTTTTTATTGGAGAGTTGAGTCCATTGATGTTGATGGATATTAGTGACCTGGGGTTGTTATTTCCCATTAGTTTGGTATAGGTGGTGGTCCTGTGCCTCTTTTGGTTTAGTTGCTGAGGGGTTTTCTATTCCCTTTGTTTTCTTGAGTGGAGTTTTCTTCTCTGGGTTGGGATTTTCCTTCTAGGATTTTCTGTAGGGCTGGGTTTGTGGGTAGATATTGTTTAAATTTGATTTTGTCATGGAACATCTTGTTTTCTCCATCTATGTTGATAGAGAGTTTTGCTGGGTAAAGTAGTCTGGCTGGGCACCTATGATCTCTCAGGACTTGTAGTATATCTGACCAGGCCCTTCTAGCTTTTAAAGTTTCTGAGGAGAAGTCAGGTGTAATTCTGTTGGGTCTGCCATTGTATGTGACTTGACCTTTTTCTCTTACAGCTTTTAATATTCTTTCTTTGTTCTGTACATTTGGTGTTTCAATTATTTTGTGGCGAGAGGAGTTTCTTTTCTGATCTAATCTGTTCGGTGTTCTGTAAGCCTCTAGGATTTTTATTGGCATCTCTTTTTTCAGGTTTGGGAAGTTTTCCTCTATGATTTTGTTGAAGATATTTCCTGGACCTTGGAGTCGGGAGTCCTCTCTTTCCTCTATACCTATAATTCTTAGGTTCCGTCTTCTCATTGAGTCCTTGATTTCTTGGATGTTGTGGGTGAGAGATTTTTTAGCCTTCTCATTTTCTTTGGATGTTGTACTGATTTCTTCCATCGAATCTTCCATGCCTGAGATCCGGTCTTCCATCTCTTGCATCCTATTTTTGATACTCACATCCGTAGTTCCTGTTCTCATCCCTTGATTCTCCACTTCCTCTTTTAACTCTGACTGTGTTTTCTTTATTGTTTTTATTTCTATTTTCATGTCTTGTATGGTTTTGTTCGTTTTGTACATTTCCTTCTCCAGCTTGCTTGTTTTTGTATGAAAATCTTTTATTGCTTTGTCCTTTTCCTGTTCAAGCTCTGTCACCTTGGCTTGGAGCTCTTTAATGGTGTTGTTCCTTGTTTTGACTTGTAGAATTGTGGCTTCTTTGAATTCTCTCATAGATTTAAGTTCTTCTTGCAGGAACTCTATCACTTTCCATAATGCAGAATTATCAACGTTTTCATGTGTTTCTGTTGGTGTGAGGTCATCCGAATTGGATGAGCTAGGATAATTCTGCTTTATGGAAAGTGATAGAGTTCCTGCAAGAAGAACTTAAATCTATGAG